>CALNHX010007226.1:0-77051 GCA_940337035.1 Agriotes lineatus
TGGCACTGTTTCACCGACAGTTTTTCGGTTTTGAGTTAAATCAGTGATTGTGATACCACACTTTTCAACACAAATCCACCGCGTAGTACCATTTTTATTAAACCGCTTAAAATTAAATTTATAGCCGGAATAAATCATCACAGGACGACCTTTGAGAGATTCAATAAACTTATTTTTGTCCATATTGTCAGAGCTAACGTAAGACAACAAATGAAGTATGTTCAAGTACCTAACTACTTGCACCCTCACGGATCTGTTGCTAACCCTCTGCTATTGGTTATTTATAAATATACACACGTCCTTATTGAACAATGACGTCATACCGTGATTACTTTCTAATCTACACTTCCTTGACGTCAGAGTGAAGAACTACAAACATTCCAATGACGTCACCGCCTAAGTCGAGGAGTCTAAACGAAATGCTTAATTAGTTTTTAAAATCCGAGGACACTAAACGCAAGGCGCCTAAACGGAAATCACCCTTTAAGTCCGGTTACTTTAATTACACATTTACTCTGCCAAACTGCTGAAAACTGACTGCCTAAAAAGACCACGAGAAAGCACATTCTCGGGAAAACTGTCCTAATCGGGGAGTTTTTAATTTATTAAAATTGCTTTAATAGCAAGAGCTTTAAGGTTTTCTGTGAGCTTTTCTGTGTATCATAATATTATTGTTTAAATTCCGTTGCGAAATAAAATTGATTATTTTGTCGATTACACATAAATAAAAATCTATCATGCATTTTTAATACAAAATCAATCTTAAAGTGCCCATGTTGGTGTCTATCCACAGTAATATATTATATTTACCTCTGATATAGTGTCAAAATTATAAGTCATGTTACTTAAGTCACATCAGTTAGGTCGTGTAGGATATCCAAATTTAGCACATGTTGCATTATTTCAGTTAAAAGTTAAATCTCAGATTACAGTTAGAATTATGCAAACTTACTGATAACTTATAACTTACTTGTAACATATACTGTTTGAGGCTATCGCAGTTACTCGAATTATTCTTGTTAACATAGAATTTCGACTTAGACCGCTTAGTATTTGTGGATAAACACCCAGCATTCTCTGGTTTAATGTGCCTTAGACTTTGTGAACTCAAGCAAGAATCCAATGCTCTTTGGTGGCTCGTGTTGTTTGAGCACCTTGAGAACGAGGATACTTAGGCAGATTTGGCCTTGTTGCTGTTTGTGCATTCATATTCACTAACGTTTTGCAAGACCTTGCAGCTTGCATCATAAGAGTGAAAGTCGCACTAAGAACTGAAGGTCAATTGAGGGGGGGGGGGGGGCTATTTATAGTCCTCCGTGTCAGGTGCCCGGAGTGACGTAACGCTGATTGGTCTTTCAAGTGCAGCGTAATTCGGCCGTATGACGCATAGTGGTTATAATGCCTTACATCGTGTATCACAAGAGTACACGTTTTACTAAGCTTAAAACAATCTTCCCTGTTTATATTATTTGGATATTTTTCTATTTCTATGGCCTCACCTATCACTCTTGAGAAGTAGTGAGGTATTGTGGCAAGTACTTTGACGTGCTCAAATTCTAAGGTGTGCCCATTTGTAAATGTATGCTCAGCTATGGCAGATTTTGTGATTTGTGTTTGCAATCGCCTTTATGTTCTTGAAGTCTTAGATCAACGAAACGACCAGCCTGTCAAATGTGATGTAGCAAAAAATCTATATAGAAAAAAGGTACATCTATTTGACTCTTTACAAAATAACGGATACACAACTACCGCCATACGAAAAGCAGTAGACAAAACCATGACACAAAAAGCTAAAGAAGAATCCGCACCTCCGAAAGGCTATTAGCATTTCTACCATACGTTAATTAAAGGTTCGCCTGATAAGATAGGACGTGTCCTGAAACGATGCAACATCAAAACTGTGTTCATTACCAATAAGACTGTGGGCAACAACGTCAGATCAGTAAAAGACAAAATTTCCAAGTTTAAAACACAAGCGCATCACAAAATCAGTCGTAGCTGAGCATACATTTACAAATGGGCACACCATAGAATTCTAGCACGCCAAAGTGCTATCCAGAATATCTCACTACTTCCCGGGAGTGATAAAGCCATAGAAATAGAAAAATATTCAAATAATATAAACAGGGGAGATGGTTTTAAGCTTAATAGAACGTGGACATAAAGCAATGATATAAAGCATTACAAATAGTGTGCGTCATACTGCCACGCCCCACGGATTACACTGCACTTGAACGGCCAATCAGCGTTTCGTCACTCCGCGCGCCTGACACAAAGATCTATAAAGAGCCCTACACTGACTTGCAGTTTTTACCGAACTTTGTAGAGTCGAGGTTAGCACATCTGCTTAGCATTCTGGAGGTCGCGGGTTCGATTCCCCTGGCCGTCTGCTCTGATTCAGGTTGTTAGGTGGTTTTCCTGAGTCAACAGAGTACCTTCTCCACCCCTCCTTTCTCTCACCCATCCTATAATTCCCGTTCTTGGCTGAAGAGGGGCGCAAGATCCCTATAGCAGCCCGCCCCCAGTTGGGAAAATTGAAGTAACCCTGAACCTTTACCTTTTACCTTTTTACCTTCAGTTTTTAGTGCGACTTTCACACTGATGATGCAAGCTACAAGGTCTTACGAAACGTTAGTGAATATGGATGCACAAACAGCAACACGGCCAAATCTGCTTAAGTATCCTCGTTCTCAAGGTACTCAGACAACACGAGCCACCAAAAAGCATGGTCATCGCGTGGATCCGTGCTCCAGTTCACAAGGTGCTAGGCACATTAAGCCAGAGAATGCCGGTGCGGGTTTGTAGTTATTAGTTTTACTTTTCATCTCCTGTTATTTAACTCTTCACGCGCCTACTCAAAGTTACGGTACGACGTAGTGTCAAGGGAGTCCAGAAATTGTGGACTTGCTTAATAGTATTTAACTGATAGTATCACTTCGAAACTTTCTAACAAGTAACACTTGTAAATATTAAAACGAATTAAAACTGTTGGAGTTACAATAGATATAAAATTTAAAAATTTAGAAAAATAGCTTATTAGATAAGTTCTGCACCATGACAACGCTCCATATCACTCAACAATAGCTGTTCAGCAATGCTTGTGAAACAAATGTCAATTTTACTAAAAACTTCTTTTCCAAAAATACAGTGTATGCTGCAACAGGTGTAGAGAGAATGTTGTTCGAGAGCGACTAGACGGAAAAAACACCGAGCTTTAGTATATTATATTTTTATGAATATACTTTTAGCATTTTGACATTTTATTGTTAATTATGCTATATAGGCTATATATCTACATAGCGTAATAAAAAACTTTTTTAACGGCAAAAACCAAACATCAAATCCCACTTCTGATACCAAAATTATATCCTTGGTCATACTGAAATGTTTTTCTAAAATTGAAAAAAATTGCTAAATATTTAAAGAATTGAATGTGGAAAAGTGAAATAATCACTTATTATTTCTATATGATCTCTTAAGTCATCAGAAAACTAATACAAAGTAAAAATTTCAATCCGTATTCACACAACTCGCCCACACCAAGATGAGATCAAGTTTTATTATAGTAAGTTTTAATTTAACCCCGCATATAAACGGTCGCGTTTTTTCAAGATCTGAGAAACTAGAATCCAATAATCTGTTTTCATATTAGCATCAAAGGCGCAGATTCGAGGAGCGTTTCTTTAAACGGGTCGCAGTAAAAACAGCTCTCGAGGGCTCGGCTAAGATGTTGAAATCTTAATAAAATTTCTTGTTGATGAAGGGAGATCTTAAATCCGAGTGTACCTTCATAACGAAGCCGAAGGCGCAGGCGGGTGAAAAATGCTTTAAAAATTTAATTATCTTGACATCAACTGCGGAAAATCATAAAAGTGGAAATGCGCCTTTCAGATCCAATTAACTTAAAAATACGCCAGGAAAGTGACAGATTTACTACGTTCATACAGCAATTCCATTGCGATTATAAATTTCGGGCTTCGTTTAGAACGGTTTGCGAAGCCCCGGATATTTTAAACAGGCCACACTTTTATTCTGCAGAAATTACTTTCAGCGATCACCAAAATCTACAGGAAAACGCCCTCCCGCAGATCATAATAACAACCCCTACAAGAATCGGTTAACATAACAGTTACAGTTATTGGGTTTTTTAGAAAATTCCCGCTTGCATCGTTGCATGCAGTGTAGTAAAATATGTGCATAATCATCTGCAATTCGCACAATAGAGGTGAGAAAGGTCAGTGCTTTTATGTATGTACGCTTTTTTCCTTTTTTGGGGTAAATATAATGCAGAATTGATGGAAATTGCCCCATAAATCATCCCGGTAACGCCCACTTCAGAAACTCTGTTGCTTTTGTGCGAATTGTAGCAATATCGATATCAAGTTAAAACACGGAATGGATTAGCACGGGCGTTTTGAAAAATATTTTCAGAATTTGCAATGTAATAGTTACAGTTAAAAATAACACTTCGGACCTTTACAAGTCCAGTTTAACGAGTCGATATTTTAAGGGCCATTTTAATAATTATATTCTTATAAATTTCATCTAAGTGAAAATCTCGACAGTTTTATTAATGGAAGTTTTTATTTGATTTGTGTATAGTTTTGCAATGTTGGTCATTAAGAGTAATTTTGCTGTCAAATATAACACTAAGATTTTTATTAGATTCAATGATATGCGAACCAATACCATTTGATTTAATGTTTTTAGTGCTTGCTGAGCTTGCTCGTGTAAAAATATTTGATTCGCATTTTGCCAGATATTCAACTGTAGATTAATTTTACACCACCAGAGCAGCTTATCAAGATTTTCAGGTCATCAGCAAACAACAAATATTCAATGTGAAAACGTATGTGATCAGTAAACGTAACAAATAGTAGAAGGCTTAAGTGGAACACATATTTAACAAATTCATTTTCTCCACACATTTCAGAATTGGCCCTGCAATTCAGAAGGATTTAAATTTTTGAATTAAATAATAGTCTGTAATTAATTGAGTCAAAAGCCTTGCTGAAATAGATATAAATACTGTCAACTTAAAAACCTGTATTTAATGAATTTAAAATATACTGCCAATAACTTAGTAAATAAGTTTCTGTTGACCTGCCCTTTATAAAAAGTGTTGATTTATTGAAATATAAGGAATCGATTACAATTGATACCAAAACCTTTGGTATAGTATCTATTGTCATAATGGATATCGGTCTAAATTAGTTGGAATTTATAAATATACTGTTATAGCCTCACGTTGCAGAGCCTAATTTATTTGCACTGATTGGCCACCTGCAATATGAGTTGTATATGTAATTTTACATTACGACAATTATTTGATATTCTTTAGATGTTACGTTTGACTGTAAGAATTCTATTTAGTTTTAGACAAATTCTCATTTAAGATGAATCCAAGTAATTCATATTCCCTTTAATATGAATCGTAAATATTACGTTATTAAATATTTCTAGCTCAGCAGAACATGATTACTCTCAAAACAGGTAGGTTCACGCAATATCAAGACTGTTATTACTCCTGAAAAATCATTTGTTTAATGAAAACTTACTTCAAATTTATATGACACTTTCTATGAACGTCAGTGTCACTTCCAATTATGCACGTAAGATATCAGTCGCAAATACTTCTTTGTTACACTACCTGTCATTCAATAAACATAAAATAGTAAGTAGTCCTTTTTAATTACCTCACTTCATTCTTTACTGTTTATTTTAGTTTGCTCAATAAATACCTGTAGCTGTAACTCGTCAAAAGAACTTGATCTGCTTTTCAATGACCGAAATGCATACCAACTGCTTACAGAAATTCCTCAAACTACAAACTAACCCCAGTATAGACTCAACTAACTGTCAGGAACTGCAAACACCCTCTAGAATGTCGCCTTCCCAAATCTTCAATCAGCATACAGCTCAACAACACGAACCTCGACAAGATCCTATAGCAGTAAATAAAATGTGTCCCTTCGTTGACAACCCAAATAATGTGAACCTCGATCTGGTGCAAGTCACAAGATGTCACTCCAATAAGAAGCTCAGCAAAGTATAATACTTGTAGATGAAAAATCCTTTCCAATTCTCAATATTTCCACTCCAGAAACCTGATGCGTCCCACTTCCAGCGAAGGCATCTCACGCTATCCAATTCACATGATGTAATTAATTAACAGTAAACTGAGTTCAACATCCAATTCCAGAAATTACTTCAATTCCTGTAGTATTCCAAATTATGCTCCTGTTAACATACACATCTTCTCCATATCTTCATTATATAATCTTCTTGTTTTAAAATTTGCTGTTTCTCTTCTCGGCAATTTTGTATTAAAAAGGAAAAATTTCGGCCACTACAAATTATTATAACATGTTTTTCTATCAAAATTTATTTGTGTACATCAATTAATTAATATCTCCTTAGTGATGTGATATTGTTTTTGCATATTTTTACAGTTCAACACTATGTATAATCTATTATCACATTTAGCCAACACCCGCTATATTGAATAACATTTCTAAAATAAGTATTTGATATCAATCTTCCACTCTATTTCAGGGTAACATTTAAGTCATGTTAGAACTCTTCAGTTTCTTATTTTTCATTGTTTAGCTGAATTCAAATTCTATTATTTTACCAAACACATGTTAATAATTCTGATATCTTTTTTATATCCAAATCTTTGTAATTTAATAATGAAAGATTTTAATCATTTTTTTATAATATCAAACCTTGTACTGTTTTAATAAAATAACTTAACCTTCTTATATGCAATCCATTATAATACAGAGGTACTATAAAGGCAGATTTCTATTCTATTGATAGAAACTCTCTCATAATGATCTTTTGTGTAATATAAAAGATGTCTGTGAAAAAATAATTTACAGTTTTTATCAAAATAGGTGATATGTTATAAGGACCACCACTCTCACTTACATCTGCTTGTAAATTTTCATCAATTGTAGATAACTAACTGGTAATAGAATTAATGCACCTTGATACTCCATATGCTGAAGGAGGTTACGATTGCGAATAAATTAATGAAATATGAAATTTAGAATTTCCACTGTCAAATTGCGTGTAAATAAGAAAAATAATTTAAAAAACACGCGTGCTCCTGAAATAGATTGTAATGCAAGTGCATGCATTCCTAATTTTTATTTTTTAAATCAGTTCCAAAATTATATTGCAAAAATAATCGTATGCGTGTTTGGTGGTAGTTGAGATAGTAACAGGATTACTATGAGTGAGTTAATACTACTAAAATAATACTGACTTAAGATTTGTGAAAAATCACGTTGAGGGTTCAATTGCTCTGAATTGTGAATAAATAATAATTCTAATATTATATACAAAGTGGTAAAAATTGCTTTTCCTGTGTATGACAACCAAGTCAATTTCCAGCGTGGGTGTTCAACAAGGAGAGCGAGTTTCAAAGTCAAGTATCTCTGAAAAAAGCAACAAAGGTCAGTGAACGTTTGATTGAATTTTCAATGTAGGTTATCTAACCAAGTTTGATTTGGGATAATTAAAAATCATTGTGTCATTAGATTTAGTAACTGTTTAGATAGTGTTTAATTGAATTTACTTTCTAAATTCAACGTTAAATCAAGTACTTGATCATTTTAGGCGTTTATAGTTTGGAATTATCTTCTTGGTTAAGTATGTGTTTAGATTAAAATTAATTTCAATAAGTAATGTAAAACGTATTTTGGATCAAACTATTAAATTTATTTTGAAGGTTAATTACATTTTCTTGTGTACATGTCAGATCAAACACAATAACTGTCAAGTTGTTGAAACGTTAATGAAAAATATTTTTGAAAATACCTAAATTGAATTTAAATAGATATAGTATACTGCTTAAAATAGCTGTCTCGTAGAGAAAAGTTCACATAAGTAGGATAGTTAATATCAACACTTCATTTAGTTGATGAAAAAGGAAACTCATTGCTCTATGAGAGTTAGTCGCGGTTATAAGTAATTTCCGCTTCACATAAGTTAAATGTCAAAGTGATATACGTTTCTTGTGATTCATAAAGCCTTCATTAATTAAAGTAAGTTAATTCTAAAATAAAGGTAGGTCAGTTTATTATATTGAGATAGAATCAATATATATTCTTATATAAATCACCGAACAAGACACTATGCCTTGATAATATTTTTAATATACAGCTCAAAAAGCAGGGCATATTGCAAAATAGCACTATCAAAATGCAGCTTCTGAGATACAGGCACTATTACAAATTGTCGACCAGCTAGTGGGGCACGATAAAGGATATATCATGGTAAAAGATATTTGCAATTTCTCGATACAGGGATATTACAAGATCATACTAGTCAAACAATGATTTCCTGACCAAAGGTACCAAACTGCATGTTGTATGTATTTATTTAATTTCCAGATTTAATTCGTATGAAATAAAAATGTTTTTAAATTATTATAATTTAGTCAATATTCGGTTCACGAATTCCTTGTTTATAAAAGCAAGATACCCCTTGCTTTTAAGTTTCTTATGTGAGCTTCAGTTTCTAAAACAACAATATCTGTTATTCAATTATACATTCTACATTAATTTACAATTCAGTTTGTTTGTAACAAGGTCTAGGACTGCGGAGTACCTTAGACACTAACTGCTATGGTCATATGGCCAAAGTCCTATTTAGAATTTTGCCGGGACTAAGGAGTTCTAACCCTAGCAAGGGATCTTTTATATGCTACACATCGTAGTAACATGGTATCCACGGCTTTACATCACTTCCACATGATGGCATTCTGTAGGGACTTTCATCCGCATTTTTTAATTTTTAAAAACCTCACCGCCGAGACCGAAATCGAACTCGCGACCCTTAGATTCGTGGTCAGAATACTTAACCACTGAGCTAGCAAGCCCGATTTATAATTCCGTAACTCATAATTTATTAATAGAAAAATGTAATTACTTTGCTAGTTTCACGATATATTGTAATGACGCCCTTAACTAATATAAGGCTTTATTAAAAACAGAAATAATAAATAGGGCAAATCACCAAAATTTATAAATATTAAATAATTTCAATCAAGAATTTTGTGCCAATCTCACGGCTAAAAGAAATGATGTAATAATTATTAGCTCAATGAATTTATTGCTCTTTGTATTTTATTTATTTTCAATAATTTATGGCAAAACTCCGGTGTATCATGAGAAAAACTCTAATCTCAGGGCTAGGTTCAACAAAAAAACTTTGTATTACAAATGCATTGGTGTATGATAAATTAACCAGTGTAGCATGGCAAAAGCTCAAATTCGTTCTGCCACATCTTTAACCTCAAAATTGACTCCAACAACAGATGATCTGCAGGTACAATAAATCAGCGTAATCTGAATTTAAAAACACCAACAATGGAATACATTGGGTAAATGCTGCGAATTATGTAACGTAGCTTCCGGCTAACCTTGTATTGTTTCAGATGACGTAAACCGACGCTCTGGCTTTTTGTTTTATTTCTGGAAATATCGCAAAATAAGCACCAATTCACAAATTTAAGGAGGCTACCTCGATAATTCGAATCTGAATGGATCTAGGCAGCTGACATCACGTTCAACCCCTCTGGCGATGTTCCAATCTTGAAGAACCCCACGGTTTATAGGGCTTCGGCAACGCTTTCTTGCGCTAATTCACATGAGTTTATTTAGCACTTCACTAATTGTCTGTGTCCTCTCGATAGGTTGCCTTATTTCATTGCTCTTTGCAATAATTTCTTTTCTCGCACTGCTCCTTTACCGTCAGTTACCTTGCCGTTTGTTGGCTAATAAACTTTTAATACTCATAACGCTCATGCACTTTCCGTACTTCACAAATCATTTTTGTATTATTTCAAATTCACATTATTGTATTGATTTCACCAAACTCAAATCTCTCGGCTACATAAATTAAGCTATGCTTGCCATTCCGAACACCAATTATTACTGAAACTCTAAACGTAACCCTTTCGAATTCTACTTTTTCTAATGCCAACGTTTCTCTCCCTGCTGCTTATATCAAGTGCGTTTATTAGTGTAAAATACTGACTATCTTGCAATAAATAAAATATTTAATTCCGTGCTCATTTTGAAATTATTAATTTTCGTGTTAATTAGGCAATCAGAATTGCCCTGAGCAGTAACCATTACAATATAGCGTAGGTAGCTGCCACTTCTACAGTGGTTTTATAATCAGAGTAAGGCCATACGGTGGTCATCTTTTCTATTGGATGAAATCAAATCCACCATTAGTTTCCCAAGTTATTTTTAGCAGTGACCACAGTATATTTAGTTACAAAAGTTACTAAGGTTAAAATAAAACATTAACGTTTTATAACTTGTCAAAAGTATTGTACTTCACTTGTAGAAGACCACGCAGTAACAATTTATATTGTATGGCCATACTTCAGCAAATAAATTGTCAAATTTTATTTTGATTTTAGTAATTTCTTGTTACCAAATGTCACTTACACCGTTAAAAATGCACAAAATTAGACGTATTTTTGTCACACTACCTTGGTTTCCTACACAAGCGTTATTACATTTGCTACGTAAAAGAAAAAGAAAATCATATATACTTCACAGCAGGGTGGTCCAGGAATTGTCTAGTCGTGTAGCAAACGTTTGCCAAGCTAGTTCCTGAGCAGGAATGGGGGGGGGGGAGGTTGTCCGGAAGCGCCACTGGTTCGAGACGGTCCAAACCAGAAAACTTACAGGTGGCGTGTAAGTTCCTAAACCCACTCAGCTGTTACATAAAAATAATAAACGACAGAAAACAACATAACTTGAAATTACCTAATTGTTTATTTACATATACAAATCGGCACCATGCTTAAAAAAAAGAAGGCGACATAAATCTGCAATAAATAGTTGGTTCGTAAATGGAATAGATGTAATCTTAGTTTATGTAAAAAAAATGTACAAAACGAAATTATCCTATTCCGCATACACATTTGCAAGAGGTGAACGTGGCCGATAGCTACACAGAGTTTTCTAAATGTTATGGAGATCACCATCAAACAAGGTAAGCGCAGTGCACAAGCTATCACAGAACTAGTCCGAACGATATTTCTAGTTTAAGCAATGGGGTGAATAAACGCTAGGAGGTAGATACCTGGGGTTGTTCAGTGGCGCAGCGGCGTCGACAGAACAGCCATGCAGGGGTTTGCTCCACGGAGATGTCCTCTAGTTGCAAATAACTCCAAGAGCAACAGGTTCTTGCACCGGGGAAAAACCTCGTAGTTATCACACTGGGGAGAAGCCTGCGTTCAAAGACTACCACTTGGATAGAGGGTGCCCAGACCGCGTGGGGGTCCTTCAGGTGCGTGACAAGCAACAATTGAGCTCCAAAAGGTCGCAGACGAAACAGGAGACTAACGTACCAATTAGGGGCTACGACAGAAAACAGAGCTTAGGGGCACGAAAGAAAAAGCCTGAAAATTACACGATTATCTGAATTCGACGTCCAACGGAAGCACAAAATAACATACCAGAGCTGTTCGATGGCCTGTAAGTGGATTGCAGAAATACCTAATCATCCCAATATAACTGCTTTATTTCAGCAATATAGCACCTAGGGCTGACCACAAAATCTACCGATAATTTTTGGAAATTACTTGATCCACTTAAGTGAAGTATCCCAAAATCACATGCAGCCCCAAAAGGAAATAATCTCATGAAATCAGTCTCATAAAAATGGCCGCCGGAAATCGTACTAACAATGTATTTTGAAAATTAATTGTATTATAATCCCCTAGAATTTTCAGGTTTTCCAAATCATCCAAAAATGCAAAAGTGAGTATGCAACCAAATCTACACCTAGGAACTACAGGTCAATCTAACTACATCTGAATGTATTTAAGCAAAAATCATACATAACAATTCTTGACTGAACCTTAAATGTAAAATTACACGTAACAGCTTGTTGAAAAAGACATGGCGGCCCACAATCATATGGCCACACTGTGATTATAAAATCACTGTACCACTTCGAATTGACCGCACTGTTCATATAAAGCAACTGTACAAATAACTTCAGAGGGTTCCGGATACATAGATAGATGGATCTCCGTGTTCATATTATTAACGATATGAAATTATTATGAAGTACTAGGAAATAATTAAAAAATACTACTAAATTGTTATGAAACAATATAAAATACAATGGGATAAATTTAAAATACATTAGAGTCGTTGTGATCTATACCATATGTTTAAAATAATTTTTGAGTACCTACCTATAAAGTCTGTTCTACAAAAAAGACCAAGACGATAACGACTTCAATTGTGATTTAACCATCAATAAACCCATATATATTATTAAATGGGGTAGTCTTATCTATAACTTGGCAAAAAAAAGTTAAACGCAAAAAGAAGAGATGCAAAAAAAGGTTACAATATCTCAATTGCACAATAAAAAAGTCTGTAAAAGGCTTTACCCAGAACTTCCCTCATCGACATTGTAACAGTAAATCAAATTAAGTTAGGAGTAAAAATATCTTCACGTTTCTAATACATTAAATACATTTTCAAATAAAAAAAAAATGTTGCCCGCTGGGGGGATTTGAACTCCGCATCGATAAGTCGTCTGCGCCATCGAGACAATTGAAATGAATGCGGTGCGCACCTCTATATAAGGAAACGCTCTTATTGTCAAAACGTTTCGACTCTTTTGTGACATTATCCTGTATCTGTTGAGCCCTATTTTCGGCAAGTGTAAAGCCTGACCTATGCGAAGATTATTACTTCCTTCTATTTCAAAATTAACGCAAAAATAAACAAAATGTTATTTTTTTAAGATGCTCACCCTGTATATATTTGTCGAAAATTTTCACGGTTTCATGCCAGGTAGATATATAATGTGTATGCACAATATCATCTTCCTCTAACAAATAGTTTTTGAGTTACGCCGCCAACAGACAGACAGACCGAATTGAGAAAACCTGTTTTTCGTCATCTAGGGACCCTGAAACGTGAAGATTTGAAGAAATCTCGGAAGGTGATTTTTTCGTGATTACAATACTTCCTTCGTCTTTCAGCTTACATAACTATTTCTCTAGGCAGTATCAAAAACATTTCTCATGTCGATGCACCCATAGATACCCTCTGCTGTCTTTTATCAGCATTTTTCCGTCATCTATTATAATCTAAGAATATGGTCTTTCACCCTATACCCTGCTCTAAAACCGCTTTGCGCGACATTTAATTGTGGTTCCATAATCTACTCTCTCGAATTCATTCGTATAGTCTTGCTGTTACACATAATAACAAGATTCCTCTATAATTAGTGCATTTCTTTGCAGGTATTATTACAGGGTAAAGCGGCGATTGAATCACAAAACAAGGCCACGCGTTTGTGAGCCAGTCATTTGTTTAGAGCAGTAATTTCGAGATTATAACATTAATTAACGAATACTACAGCTCCGCTAAACATTAATTAACCCACAAAATCAAGACTCTGCAACAACAAATTGCTCCGGCTCACTTAAAGTCGAGGCAGAGGGTCGGTTCGTCGATAAGAAGTATGTGAGCGGGCACTAAGTCAAAATAAGAAATGCTCATTTAAGTACCAGGTAATATATAACTGAGAATGATTCGACTATCGATCCACTCAGATCGCGAAACACTAAACAACAAGCCTTATCCAGTAGTGACGCATCGGCAGGTCTGCAGACACGCGTAACCTGAAGTACCTGTCGATTCTAGGTTTACTTCATTTAGAACCATTTGTGCTAGCTGTTTTACAAAAAAAAATACAAGAAAACTTGCCAATAAAACTATTTATGTCGGTCTGTTTAACTCACACACAGAATACAGTAAAATCAGCGGCCCTACATATAAAAATTCAAAATTATCAGCACCCTATGTGGCGTCACTGTATAGAAATTAACTTTAAAATGCCTGTTTACACCAGTAAGCGCCGGTTTAATTATTCAACAGCGTTATAGCCAGTAAGGGGTTTCTTAATTCAACTATATTAGAGCATTATAGCATAAAACTCGCTGAGTATTAAACATCTCGTTTCAAATCTATCTAATACGTGCGCAATGACACAAGTTTATTGACTATTGACGCTTATTAATGAATATGCAACGAAAACGCACTCACACTGTATAACTCCCACCGTCATTATATATATGAACTTTCTAGTCAATAAAGTAATGCACTTAGATATCGTTCTGTGCTCGCGCACCTCAGCCAAACGGGTTCAAGTCTTTACTACCTTCCTTATGTGAAACTGCATAAGGCCGTTTGCATTCTTTTACGTTCCTGCACCCCTAAGAATTATCCGGTAACTGTCTAAATAAACATACAGTCCATTATAAGATCCATCCTGAACAAACTCGTAATACGACGGGAAAATAATTCGGCATTTGCGCCACCAGCCGATTTTAGGAATAACACCCTGAATAATGATAAAATACCCTCGAGTATGACTACCCTTACGTGAGAACGTTAGCGTACCCGATGATATATATGCTTTCTTCAACTGTCAGGCCTCTTCCTTCTAATATATGAGCTTGGGAAGCGGCATGTAAACGGCATGCCTGCTCAGATGTTAACCCCCGACTGAGGGGCGTAAGTCAGCATTTACAAGACTCTCGTCAACATCTCCCACTTAAACGTGGATTAAAGATGGACATAAATAAATTCCACCGCGGTTGCCGTTAAAACTTAAAATAATAAAACAGTATCTCACTTCTTAAGTATTAGTAAGATAATTGCCGCATTGCCTCTTTTAGTATTGTTTTGTTTTTTTATAGCAGATTACATGTCTTTAGAAACTGCCTTGGATCTGTTTCCCCATTGCATTTCAACATTTTTAGTACTGTCTCATCACATCCAGCGGCATTACCCAATTTTGGTTTCTTTACTGTTTTGGTTTAGTAGCTTTAATAGCAGTATTAGTGTATCCGGTTTAAGTATATTTGATTTGATCTTTTTTGCTTTATACTTTTTATAAAACAGTTTCTGATTTTTCTGCTATGTTTCTCCCAAATACTTCTCATGATACATTTTTTGCTTGGATTACTGCACCCTTCGCTTTTTTCTTTGTTCTTTACATTCTTCATAGGCATATACCTTTCATATTTTTTCTTTTCATTAACTTTCTTTTTAATGTCTTATATTTTTCATATATTTGTTACGGTATAGTCGGTATCTTGCAACAAAGCCGGACCGCACTTATAACGGGTTAATTTGCATTGGGAGGCAGCGGTATTAAGCCCCCGATCGTCGGAGGGCGAAGTTTACGTTACTTACCGATGCTTGCCAGGGCACCACCGTAAAAATGTAATCCGTAACTGTTTGTATCTACTTCGTCCACGGTCGAAACAACGGGCGCTGATGCAAAAGATACTTACCTGAAAGGTCTAAAGATTTAATTGTTTTAGCTGTTCGAGATCCCCTTACGTCCAATCAATGGCTAAACGCAACTTTTAAATCTGACGCGCTTGAAGAGCGCGATCTCGTACTGTTTAAGCGAATTGTACGTTCACTCAAAAAACCAAAAAACTATAGCTTAACTAATGATGTTTATTACACTTTTAATTTACGTCTTATAAGACGTCAGAAGTACGGCACTGCAACCGGTAGAAGCTTGCACATATTAGCCTAGGGGTCAATTAAAGCTGCCGCGCCTTGAGCGCCTTTAGGCTCTGGACACCAACTCTCCCTTCGTTCATTTGTCCGTGACTCCGCTTATAGCCGCCTTTTTTATACTCACAATGCTTCGTCGCTCTCATCGCGTAAAAACCCCGTCTAGACGCGCACCTGGCAGTCTAAGCCCGAACGCAAGTGTGTTTCCCAGAATTTCGATGCGCAGCCAAAACGCTGCAGTCGGAATACTAATCAAAAACGTAGGTACGCTGATATCACAAGTATTTTTAAGGTTCTACAAGCGCTTCAAGCCTTTCTGGATCGAAATCTTAAATGTGGCAGAAATAATCGCTAAGTAAAACTAAGAAATGTTTTAATATATTATTTATTGTTCTTAGTAGTCTCGGTTATACAGACATCCTTGCCGTTTCTGTAAAGGTGTCTTTAATAACTGTGTTATTTATTTTTATCAAACTATTCTTCTACTATGTTTGAAATTTTTTCACTACAGAACTGTCTTTCTCTTAGCTTGGTTATATCTGCATTATTTCTTTCCATACCTCTATCCTGCATTTGGGAGGTTTATACTGTCAGTTACTTACTTCGTTTTTAAACGAAACTTTTAATACGTTCTGGTCACTAAATACCAATTTTGTACCCTCTCCTGACTGTAAAATCTTTGGCTTCACTCTTACTAGCTTTTTGTCAGTAGTTAATTTCTCGCTTCTAGTAATAACTTCTCTGGTTATCTCGTGTACCTACACTTTTATGCTGATAGAAGGTATTTGTTAATAATAAATTATTATACAATATAAAATTCTAGCCGTCATCTACCAATATTATTTTTAATTTTCTCCTTCCCATTCTTGCATTAAAATCCCCAGTCACCATTAATTCATCTCTGTAATTTTCACTCCTCCTTTCTATGTGTAACTACAATCACAGAAAGTTATAAAAATGCCTTTAAAGTTTCACAGCATAAAAAAATTACATTGTCGTAGGGATCAACTTAAGCTTTTATCAAAAACGTCTTTAATTATTTATAATAATAGTCAAAAGATATAAGATGATTAAATTAACACATACCTAGTTAGTTCTTAAAATATATTATCAGCCCTTGATTTGTAAGAATAAAGAATACAATTTTACTAAACAACACATTAGTGCAGTTACATCGACAAAGTCATTACAAAGAAATTTAAATAAAACATTTTTTACAATTTTATGTATTTTTTTCTTTTTTAGGAAACAGTAAATAATTGAATTTGTTATATTTATCTTATCCAGTAGGCTATACATTTAACTCGGCTTCGAAAGTCTTTACATACAATTAAAATACTCTATACATACAAAGTACGTGGAATAATAAATTACAAACTGACTACATAGTTCTGAATGTCACGTCTACCATCAAGAACTTCTGAAAATGTACACAATTAAATAAATTCTAGACCCTAGATTGTAGAGTTGAACCATACCCATAGCCTTGTATGCCAAGGTATTTACAATAGCAACCTGCAATTAATAACAGATATTAAATTTCAAACCAACATTTCATAAATGCTTAGGTACCTCTACAATATATTTCACCCTGATTTTCATCAGCGTTGCTAACATCCAGAGGCTTATTACAGCCATAGCAAGTAAAGCAGCAGCTATGAAAAATGCTACCAGCAAACTGAACCTTCTCGGCAGCATATACCTAAAAACCACACTTAAATAAAGTCACCAAGAAAGACATAGCTACCTTGTGCCCACATCTACGACAGCACGGAGTGTTGCAATAAATCGCCATCGTCCGCCGAGTCTCTCTATCACACTTACACGGATGTGGCGTTTTGTAAGAGCAACATTTCGGTGGTAGAATGCCAGGATGAAAACAAATTATTTCCTCAGGGTGAGGCTCGCAGCACTTTACAGGTGGATAGCATACAGGCTTTCCCAAGCAAACTCCTCTTGCGCAGCAAGAGTCTGACAAGCAAGGTGCAACCGGCTCCGCTGAGCAACATGGGTCTGGTGGGCAGCTTGATTTGGCCGAGCAACACCTTGTAGGTGAGCCACATTTAGGGGGTGTACAGCATTTGCTACGAGAGTAGCAGTCCGGAGGCAGACAGCTCTTTGTAGTTTGGCAGCACTTCTGTGGTTGGTAACATTTGACTACTGGTGGACAGCATTTGGTAGGTAAGCTGCATTTAACAGACGGTAAGCACTCTGCGGGTAGGCAGCAGTTCATGGAAGGTCTGCAGTTGGCAGGTGGATTGAATTTCGCACGAAGGCAGGCACTGCTGGGTGCACAACAGGATTTTGGGGGTGGACATTTCGCTGTCGCACAAGGAGATTCGCAAGAAAGGCAACCATGTGTTACTTGTAAACATGAATTCTTGCTGCTTTAAAAATATGCAGTATGTAAGAACATATGTGTAAAACCTTAAAAGCTATTATAATTGTGTATTAGAATATCAACTGACGTTAGTTCCAAAATAATATATTTTCAGAAATTATAGTGAAACCTCCCTAAAACGTTTTTAAAATTTTAATATTGCATAAATAGAAATATGAGTATACAGTGTGTTACGGTTCAATTGCGCCTGTTTTTGATTTCTAGACCTGTAGCATTTATTTCGTATTGTTACGCATCTTTTCATTCTGATGTCTTTGGTACTCAGTTTGTATTTCGCGCACTAGCGCCACGCCTACTTCCTTAACCTTGCTGCGAAAGTTTGATTTGATATAGCTCGCAATTGTTCGGAGCGTTTCCTTTTTTCCACTTCGCTCGGCGAAACAACATGAAGTCGGCTTAGCGAAATAAGAATTTCGGAGAATTTATGGGCTGCCGTTGGTTTTTCTACAAAATTTATTAGGTATCCATTTATCAGAAAAATTGTATCTCCTCGAGATCTTTAAAACGGAGATATTAAATTATTAATAGTAAGGGATGAACCTCAGAAAATATTTCGCATTTGTTTTTTGTGGCTGTCATTCTACATTGAATTGTTTTTCCTTCATTTATATGACATATTACGTTATAATAAACGATTTATTTCGTCATTTTATTATACTTTTTGAAGTGATATCTCCATAAACGTTAAGAATCAGACAGATGTTTATAGGACTTTTTAAAACAGCACCTTAATGACGAAACAAATCGTTTATTATAATGTAATATGCCATACAAATGAACGAAAAAAAAATTCAATGTAGAATGAAAGCCACATTAAAAATGCGAAATATTTTCTGCGGTTCATCCCTTACTATTAATAATTAATATCTCCGTAACGGTTAAGAATTGGAAACGTTTATAGAACTTGTTTTGTTTATTTTGAACTCCCGAACACGTCCCTCGAGTATGGCCGTTTCCTCCCCAATCACTCTGTCTAAGCATCCTTATTTTAAGTTCCATTTTATGTAGGTATATAACTATGGTTCATTCCAGAAAAGCAAAGCTTTCCAGCTATAATGGTCTTACTATTACTTATAACATTTTAACATTTCAAATAACAATTAGTATTACAACCCTCAACCCCAGTAAAGAAGAGGCAGAAAGAAACTAAAATGAATTAAAGAGTGTAAAAATTTGGTTAGTTTTCGGTTTGTTGTATAAGCATTTGCAAGATCTTCATCCTCTATCTAATAGACTTGTCTGTCCGTCGGTCCGGGACGCTGTTTCAGCAGCCAAACCGTAAGAGATAGAGAAAAAAGTTATGAAAGTTATATGTTTGGAATGGTCATGTCAGGTCAGGAACCGAATTTCAGTCTCTAACACTAATTATTATCTTAATTATCCTAATCCTAACTTTTTAGGTTAGATTCTAGGCAAATTTTATCAAGGCGAATGCGACTGGTAGTTTGCTACCAACAATGACGTCATGATGTAAATGATGACTTAGATATTATTTCTCGCCTATCGCAACAGCATGCACTTCTACTAAATCCATTAAAATCATGTGCTTTATTATTTGGTAAAACAAATGATAACCTGATAGTACCACACATAAAGATAGATAACACTGAGATACCACTAGTGAACAGTGCCAAAAATTTAGGTTTGATTATGGATAAATCATTCAGATATAAAGAGCACATTTGCAAATGTATTCAAAGAGCATATTATAATTTAAAGCTTTTATATCCACATAGATTATACTTAAATCAGAAAGTTAAAACTATTCTCTGCGATTCATTGGTGTTATCACAGTTTACCTATTGTGCTCCAGTGTATGGGCCGGGACTAGACTGTGAGATATTGCAACGTATACAGCGTGTTCAGAATTCCTGTTTACGTTTTATCTACGGCATTCGCAAATTTGATCACATTTCTCATAAATTATATGATGCAAAATGGTTAAATATGAAAAACAGAATATATCTCCATAGTGCATTATTATTTCATAATATAATATCAGACAAACAGCCTCCCTATTTATACAATAAGATTACTTTCAGGACTGATGTGCATAATCTGAACTTAAGGCATCGAGGTTTAATTACAATACCGCACTATAATTTGTCTATATTGCAAAGAGCTTACACTTTCAACATTGCTAAAACTTATAATGATATTCCTCAGTCGTTTAAAAACTTATCATCCAAACAATTTAAAGAAAAGTTATTTTTAATATTATTTGAGACACAGCGTTGACAGGTAGCGTTCGAGTATCTCCGTCATACATTGTTATTGTATTTATGTATATATGTAATTAATGTTTTCTGGCATTGCATTTTATTTTGTAAATTTTTACGGTATTTACAAGGGCGAAGTGGAAGAATAGCTCTGCTAAACTTCGTCCTTGCGATTCAGCTTTTTGAATAAAGATTTATTTATTTATTTATTTATTTTATTTATTTATATACGTACGTATGGTGAATACGCGTTCTATTTGCAAAACGGTCTTTTTTGTTTTATTAAATGAGACATTTGTCTCACTGGATTGCTAGTTCTATTATTAATTAATGAATGCTTAAACCTTTCTGCATAGTTTTCTAATACAAACCAATTATCGCAGCAGTCATGATTTCTGTTGTAATAATTGGCAACTTCTCTTGGAACTCTAGGTGGACTGCAGGCTTGCCTCGAGCAACAGCGAGAAATGGAACCACAGCGACGAGCTCTACACTCCGGGCTAACCCTGCATCCATACGTAGTGGCTGAGGGGGCACGCTCGTCCTATATTACATCAACATTAATGCCTTAAAGCGGACACTTTAACATAGTTACCAGACATGGTGGGTACTTGCAGGTCGGTTTATTGCACTGCGTATCACTCAGGCAGCACCCACAACGTTTCACTGATGGGGGTGCCGAACAGCAATTATTTTTAATACCTCTGCATAGAGTTTTGGGTATACAAAGCTTCTCACAAGAAGCGTGACATGGAGCATATAATTTAGCACACGAATTACATGTAGCGCACGAGCCACGTATGCATTTGTAACATGCCTTGCAAAATATTTCTCCTTCGAAGGGATTAATCGAGCAACGGTCTAGAAGCTTTCCACATCTGACTAAAATCAAAATGAGAGTCTCTTACAGTGTGTGTGTCCATTACTTACAGCAGCTGCAGCAAAATGTGTGCCAGATCTTGTTGCAGGCTACTTGCTGTTCTGCACTGTACACTTCTCTGCCACAGCGGGCACAACTCTGCATTTTAGAATAAACATTGATGTTGGAACGAGTATTTGTTACGTGAATTTTGAAAAGGAATTGTCTGACAGGTCACAGAAATTTTGACATTTTTGTATTTTGAAGGAACTAATTCAAATTTAAGTTACTATGAATACATCGACACAAAGAAAGAAACAAATTCTAATGGTATAATTTGAAATCAAAATTATAGAATTCGGGGCAGGCCCTGATTTGAAATAAATTTTTTCTACGACTGCTGTGAAAATTGCCAAAAAAACACTCCTAACTCTGAAAATCTTACATTTCACTCAGCATGCGACAATGTTGTCGCACACTGTTTTTGTGCGCGTATATTTAAATCTAGTCGTAGAAAAAGTATAGTGTAAAACACGTGTGAAAAGCACTTTTCACACTTGTGGGGCTTTATGACACTTGCGTGCTGCTAGTGGTCACCAAACTCCCCCACTCATGTGAAAAGTGCTATTTTCAACACTAATTGTACAATATACTATTTTAGGCACCCTTCCTGAAAATAAATAACAAATAAATAAATAGTATTTATTTAAATAGGAATCCTAATATACAAAAAATTCAAAGTACAACTTATAAATTACAATAATAATTTCATAATTATATTGTGATGGTCTTAGGCCCACGACTCGACTCTGCTAGCAGTGCAAATTAATGTACATTTCAATAAGCATAGAGTTGAGGTGTTTTATATAACTGCAATGCTAAACTTAAATTTCAAATAATAAATGCACTGGTAAAGAGGTGACAGTAATAATAAAGTAATTAAGTAAGGAACGCAAAAGGCAAGCTTGTTTTTCACAGGGGTCGAGGTTGACTTGCAAATAAATTAAATAATAGGTTTGTGCATAATGAATAGCCGAACCGAAAGAAATTAATAGTTACAAAAAGGTTTGCTATGTGGAAGTAAAAGAAGCGTAGTTGCAATAAAGCTAGTCAGTGAAATTTGTGAGGATTCTAAAAAGGTAAGAAAGCCAGAATAAGATAACAGTACATTGCAAAAGAGCATATGAGAAAGCAGGCAGCAGGACATGGAAAAGCAATCTTGAAAAGCAGGCCGCAGAACAATAAAGGAGCGTGAGAAAAAATAAACTCTAAAAATAATTATCAGTGCATTTAATGGTTGTGAAAATCAGAGCAAATATTTAACGTGTTTGCGTGTGTGGCGCAAATAAACGGTATTTAAAAATAAGAAACAGACAATATTTTTAGTTTGTAAGAAATTTGAAAATTAAAACTAGGTACTCAAACTTATTTCCATTATGTGCGAAAATTAACCAAAACTTACTTCCGTTAGTATTGTAACCATAGCGATAGACTCTAATTTGTTTTCATAACGGAAAAAAAGACAGAACAAAAGAAATAAATTATTGAATGACTGGGCAAATTTGTGCTCCATATTAAATACTGTTTTACCTAGATAAAAAGTACCCAGTTTTATTCTACACGTCTCCGTGGTATTGTACAAGTGTTTGTGACAAGATCCATAACATAAAAATTAAAATTTTCCTTTCGTCTCCGATTGTGTGTTCGGGAGCGAGCACCTCCAGTTTCCCATCATCGACTGCAACCCAAATTCCCATCTGAGCCAAGAGATCAACATTCCAGGGCGCAATGCAGCTCGGTAACAACGTCTCCAGGAGATTTGACTTCAAGGGGGCCAGTAACAGCGACAATATTCCAACGGCGTCATCTCGAAGACCCGAAGCAGTTCGGCCGATAATAAGGTACCAATTTTGCCTAGAAAATATCTGTGTTAGCGCCGGGAAATTTATGTGCATGCGAGATCAGACCTTTCTTAACAAGATTCGAGCATTTCCACGGCCACAGCGAAGGCGCAGTTCGAAAAATAAGCGAGTTCCCAAATTTGAGGTTATGGGAAGGAATTGAAGCCACAGAAAGCGTCCGATAAACAATTGCTAAATTTCCGGCGGGTCTAGGACGTTTCGCCGCCGCCGTTTTGCCACCGCCGGTTCGCCACCGCCGTTTCGCCGCCAGGCCGTTTCGCCACCGGCCGTTTCGCCACCGAGCCAGTTTGCAGCCAGAACAATTTCAATATTTGGAATAACATATAGATACACACATGATCATAACCTAACCTAAGCTAACCTAACCTAACTAAATCGGTAGTTATTTTCGAATTAGGTACGTTAAGGAATTTGGGTAAAAATTCGGTGGACGGTCCGGTATAGTGCGCATGCACAAAAATGTAACTGTGAACAGAAAAATGTAACGTTGAACAGACTCTCTCTCGTATTTTTTCTCTAAAAAAAAATCATCAAGACCTAACAACTAACATAAACCGCCTTACGAGACGATAGCGGCACCCACAACATTTTGACGGACGCTGATCGTACCATAAACCTTACTTCCCTGGCAGCGCGTGCGGAATAGACCGGACCGTGCACCGAATTTCCCCCGGAATTTGTTGTTTTGAAAATAATCTTAAATGTAGACATTAACATTCTGTAAATTTGAAATCGTTAACCTTGGCGACGAACTGGCCCGGCGGAGAAAAGGCTGGTGGCGAAACGGCTTGGCGGCGAAACAGCCGTGGCGAACCGGCGGTGGCGAAACGGCGGCGGCGAAACGTCCCATTCCGATTTCCGGCCGCGTCCATCTGACGTCACGGAACAAATTAATGCCTGTAACTAAGCTGTTAATTACCGCCAAAGTGCAAATATTTAAATATTTACCGTGCGAATTCTCATAATTACACTGATTTTAAACGTCAAATACCGCAAACTTACATACGTACTCCATTTTGTAGATTTTTTGACAGTGTTGCAAACAATTAGCTACCGTGCATTGGAACTAAATGCGGTGAACAGGACCGTATCAGATCATTTGTAATTTGCAATCAACTTGGAACCCAACTGAGATATAGAGTTTGTGCTTTACTGAGAGCTAGCGTTTTATAATTAATTGCAGCTAGATAAAATATAAAAACGGGCATACAACCATTTATTTTGAACAAGTAAATGAAGTACGGGTCACAGTTTAACCAGCCTAATAATTTGATAGCAGGCAAAATTGCGTACACAGTAAAATATTAAACATAGAATTGTGCACATTGGATTTTGCTCTAACTTACAATTTAATTAATTAAAACCAAGTTATTAAAATTAGAGAGCATCCATTGCAATATATATATTAATACAAACAAAATATTAATATTAAAAGTTAGTAATTCACTGCACAAAAAAAGATACATTAATATTTTATAGAATAATTTTAATTTTACGGAATATCAACGAAACTTACAAAGTAGGTTACTATGATCGCTGTGTCTGTGTGTCTGTCGCACGGTTCCCGTTAAGGCAGAATAGAAGTGATGGTGGATCCCTATGTATTTTTGTCCCCTGAATCCGAATCCACCACTGGCTTTTCGATATCTCAACCCGTTTTCGAAATATTCGACTTTAATGTTCGAATTTTCACATTTTAGGCTTTAATATCAATTTTATTTTTATTTAACTAAAGTAAATATTTAAAAAATATGGAGAGGGCGAGGGAGGGAGGGAGGGAGGGTGGGAGGGAGGGAGGGAGAAAGAGAGAGAAAGAAAGAGAGAGAGAGAGAGAGAGAGAGAGTTTTCGAAAATTGAGTGGCATATTCGGAATCAATATAAAAATCTAAATAAAACAGATATATTTTCTGATTCCGATTATGCAATTAATTTTTCCGGTGAAATTTTGTAAGTTTGGTTTTCAGCCGTACATGCGCGGCTAAGTTTTTTTTTTTATTTTGAATATGTAACAATAGTTTGCTTTTAAAAACTCTACTTGATCTGCTTGCTTTTAATTTCTCGTGGTAATTTGTTATACATATCCACCCATTTAATTAATAAAGAGTTCATTGTAGAACGATAATTTGATTGAGGAATATAAATATTAGCCAAACCTCTAGTAAATGATACAAATTTTTTTAAATACGGTGGAGCCTCATTATTCAAAATTTTATATATAAATGTCATAGTTAACAAATAAATCCTTTGCGGCACTGATATCCAATATAAAGCATCTAACATAACTACCACTGGTGTTAATCATTTACATGTTAAAATAATTCTCGTCCCATGATTTTGTATGTAATTTTTGTAATTGTGACAATTTATTTAAATTAAATTGATGCAATAAAGATGCACAATAATCAAAGTGGGGTAATATAATGGTTCTATATTGTAATGATCGCCCCCAAATATGTAATAATAAAATAAATAAATAGTGGGACGTATCAGTTATCACACCAATAAAAATAATAGTTTTAATAATAGAATTCAATATCGTGTCAATCTCAGGGCTTATTAAAATGATGTTATAATTAATATTTGCTTAATTAAATGGTTTATTGCTTTCTATTTTATTCATTTGCAATCAATAAATTAAAGCTCCGGTCTAGCATGAGAAAAACTCTTTTTCAAAGGGGTAGGTTCAACAACTTGTATTACCTTTGAGTAGGGCTTATTAACGTGTATGGCAATTGCTCGAATTTGTATCTGACAGCTTTAACCTTAAAATTTACTGTTAACACAAGAAAATAGCGTAATTGAATTCAAACGCAAATAATTGAGAAAAAAACCTCACGTAACTGCAATGCAAATCATCTGACATACTATCCATTCACAAAACTTGTGAACTGTCAAAACGCTGTCAAGTTGGTATCTTGTCTAAATTTTGTTTTTGAACTTCTACTTGCTGATTTTGGCAGCACTGAAATGTTTGAAATTTAAAAACTTGATTTATGTCACACTTTCTTGTAAAAAACTAGCCTCCCAAATTCTTTAATTTTTGTGCATACCCTTCAGTTATTGCAATGGAACAGAAACGAAAGAGGGTTTTATTATTGGAAAGGGAAAAAAGGCTACAGTTGATTATTACAAAGAAAAACTGGAAGAAAATAGTTTTGACTTTTGACACATGTAACATAACCTTAACTTTAAATATTACTAGAAATCACTAGATCCGAATTACATTCCCAAAAAACTGTAATTTCCAGGTACACTCAGCAAATATTTTAAAAATTTGACATTAACAGTTCATGAGTTTTGTGAATGGATAATAATTTCTGGTTAACCTGGTTTTGTTTAAGTGACGTAGGAACGCCGAAACCTGCATCTGTTTAGCTTCCTGTAATTCTCCAAATCACAAAATCAAATGACGTTACCTCGATTATAAAACCCTGGATAAACCTATGCAGCTGGAACCACGTTCAAGACCTCGTACGATGTTTAATCTTGATGAAACCCAAAGCTAGTGGGCCTTCTGCAACGGCTTGCCTGTGAAAATTACCTTGCAAGGGCAGCTTCGATGTCGGCTCGCAGAATGAAGGAAACGCCACGGCAATTACAAACTTGGTGACAGCTTCCTGCACCGGCACTCAGGAAGGACTCCTCCAAACGTAGCACATAAATTTTTAGCTGGCCGATGTCTCAACGATTCGAAAATTGGTCTCGATGTTAACCGCTCTTGGGAAAAATCTTCGCAGAGCTGATCCCTTTTCACTGGAATGTGTCACCACGGCGAAAATTACACACAAAGATGCTCTACAGACTGGTGAATATAAAAAACCACTTTTTTGGCTTACACAGAAAACTTTTTAATATAAAAATTTGGGAGTATCTCTTGCACCCAGCACAAATTTTACAAGGCTTGTTTTGTTATCTTTTCAGTCAAGTGACCTCCTTCTCGCTGCTGGCACTCTTGAAGCTGTTCTTACCCTTTCAGCATTTTCAAGTGTGCGTACAGAACGAGTTTCTTCCTTTTGCATTTTCTTTGGCACATGAGGCAGTACTGTGAAACTTGTATATCCCCTTTTTAATTGTTAGTCGACTAGGAACTGCATCTCGTGGATTTAAATGAAAGTAACGACGAAATAAACGCTGGGTGGTTGCAACAGAATTGTTATTTTTAAAATAAGCTTCAACCGCAAAAGAACGTTGAATATTTGACCAATGTTCGATATTCACAGCTAAACTGCCATTTCTCGCAAACACTTTGACAACTTTCTTAAATTTCCATTAGTCGCGAAAGCATGGCGACTTAATTTGAATTTATATCACATTATATTATGAAATGAATTAACTTTGAAAATGGATACGTCATTCTGCCGGACCTTGTATATCCAAACCATTGTATTCTTTGTGCTTTTATGCTTTTGACAATGTCTTGGTCTTTTGTATATTTCAGGATTTCAAAATTCATTAGAGGTCTATACTCATTTTTGTTTACTCTTTTTTGTCCCATTATTGCTCTTAGTATTTTACATTTAAATATTCTCAGTTGGTCCACGTCTTTTCTCCTGATACTTTTTGTTTCCATTGTATATGTCACAATTGGCTTTATTAATGTATTGTAAATTTTTAACTTTATCTAGTACCCTTTATTTTTCTTCTTCAATAGTTTTCCATTTGCTGGAAATGCTCTATATCCTGATTGTAATCTAGCTTTTATTTCTTCATTGTTGTTTGTGTTGTTTATTTGTGTGCCTACGTAAATAGCAGAAGTTGTTTACTTCTTCTAAATTGTAGTTGGCTAGTTGTTTAGGAACCAAAACATAATTTTAACTTTTAAAGCGTCAGCGTTTCTTATCAGCACTGGTCGAATGACCCAGTTGACAAACTGCAATTATGCATACCTGCTATCTGTTTGTTATAAAATTGAACATGCAAGTGCATATGCGAGCCCAAACTGGGGCAAAATAACATGAACCTTGTAATTTACATCATAGTTAAGGTATATAAATAGGAAATATTCTAGTCAATAAACAATACAGTTTTAACATTTGTCTGTATTCACCAAACCTCTGCAACCACGGAAATTAAGTCTATTATTACATCATCTCGTGTGAGACTGAACGAGACCGTTGGTTTGCAACTTTTAATTCCTGCACCCCTAAGACGTATCCTGCAATTGTCCAAATTAAAATCATACAGTCCACTATAACCCCCACCCTGAACAGCTAGTTGTATTTTTTGTTGTTTTATTACTTCTAGTTTTTAAATATTGTTTTTTCTTGATTTACTTGTAACGCTGCTTTCTTTGCTGCACTATCTAGTTGAATAAAAGCTTTTTCAAGTTCTTTTTTTCTGCATCCCTCTGTCATACGCTTGTATTTTTATTTATCTTTTCCGTCATGCCTTGGTTTGTTTTGATCATTGCATTGGTCTCCTTTATTGTCATTTTTGTTAACCTTATTAATTTATCTGGTATGTTAAGTTTTTTCATTTCTGCTAATAATTCGCTTCTGTTTACTGTGTTGAAGGCTGATTTAAAGTCGATAAATAGTATATGTAGTTCTATATCAAATTCGTAACTTTTCTCCATTATTTAGTTCATCGTATATAGTGCATCTATTGTGGATCTGGTTGGTCGGAATCCATTTTGATATTTTCCTAATTTTGTTGTAAATTAATGCGGATAGTTGATTGATTGATTGATTGAATTGTGAGTTGATGACAGGGTTAGGAGCCTAGAACACTGCAGCCTTAGGCTTATTGTGTTACTCATCATATCACATTATTCAGTGAAAAGTTTTGCCGTCTTTATTAGGTTTAGTAACGTTTTCACTAGGTTTTCTCTAATTAGAGTTTCTCTTGTATTGGCTCCACCCAGGAGCGAATGTCTCCATCGGGCGAGGGCTTCACAGTCAAAGATAATATGAGAGGCTGTTTCGTCCTCTTCATTACATAGTCTGCATATGGGTTCCTCATTTAGGATGCCCATTGTATGCATGTGCTTGCGTAGGTTGCAGTGTCCAGTTATCAGTCCTGTCACTTGCCTAATTTGGTGTCTGCTTAGTCGCAGTACAACATTAGTTTTTTAGATGGTGTTTTTAGCATGGTCTTGCTGTGTCTTAATCCATCCACATGGTTCCAGTGGTTATGGTGCGATCTTTTTATCCACCCAGCCAACCAGCCACGAGCAGAGGTTTTAGAAATTCCAAATACTGGTTCAGGACCATTAAATGCTATTTCTGTTCCCTCTTTTGCGAGGGCATCAGCTTTTTCATTGCCTTTTATCCCCTTATGGCCCGGAACCCACATGAGGGTTACTTTGTTGTGGTTTGCCAGGGTTATTAGATTTTGAAGGCAGTCCCAGACTAGTTTCGAGTTAATCCGGTAGCTAGCTAGGGCCTTTATGGCAGCCTGGCTATCAGTTAGGACAAGGATATCTTTGCCTTGATAATTCCTCTTTATGTTTTCCTGTAGACAAGTGTCTATGGCATGAGTTTCGGCTTGGAATACTGTTGCGTGCTTCCCCAAAGATGCACAGGCTTCAAAATGGGGAGATTCCCCATATATCCCAGCTCCAGTACCGCTATCAGTTTTGGATCCGTCTGTATACCAGACTGGTTTTCCTTCCTGACCACGTCTTTGTGCCAGCCCTTCGTTCCATTCTAGCTGAATGTAAAAGGGTTTGTTAAGGTTATGCCTGATAGGCATTGTGTCACTGCTCATTTCTAGTAATGGATTAGTGATATTGCTGGTTATTCTGGTATGACCAGAGACGAAACTGGTTTGCCAGTTGCCATTATAGTTCAGTCTATACGCCGCCATCCTTGCCTCTGCCTTGATTATGATATCTAGGGGAGGAAGGCTTAGCAGGGTTTCCATAGCTGCAGTTGGAGTGCTTCTCATCACCCCTGTTATACATAGGCAAGCCAGCCTTTGGAGTTTGGAAAGCTCCAGTTTGGCTTGCTTTTGTTCTACTTTTGGCCACCAGGTCAGCGATCCGTAGGATACCATAGGTCTCACCACAGCAGTGTACAGCCAGTGTACCATGCTTGGCTTAAGTCCCCAGGTTTTGCCCACTGCACGCTTTGTTGCCATAATAGTTCTTTTGCCTTTATGTGCAATTTTTTGAATGTGTGAGCTCCAGGTTAACTTAGCATCCAGGATTATGCCCAGATATTTAGCTTCTTGGCTCACTTGCAATTGTTCATTGAAGAGGTTTGGCAGTTTTAGCCTGTCCAATTTCCTTCTTCTAGTAAATGGAACCAGTACCGTTTTCTGCGGATTTACACTTAGGCTCTCTTTGGTGCACCACCTCTCCACAATTCTTAGAGCTTTTTGCATAATCTCTGAGACTGTGTTATCAAATTTCCCCGAGATGAGTATCGCCAGATCATCGGCATACCCCTGGGTATAGTAACCTTCCCTATTTAGTTCGACTAAGAGCTCATCCACTACCAGGTTCCACAACAGGGGTGACAAAACTCCCCCCTGTGGGCATCCTTTGGCAGCTTCCACCTCCATTGTCTCACCAGAAAGGGTTGATTGTATTTTCCTGTCATGGAGCATGTTACTGATCCACCTGCAGATGGTGTCTTCTACCCCACGGTTTCTTACTGCAGCTATCATTGACACGAAGGAGGTATGGTCAAAGGCTCCCTCAATGTCAATAAAAACTGTCAGTGCAATTTCTTGGTAGTTAATTGCCTCCTCAATTCTCCGCACTAGTTGGTGGAGAGCAGTTTCGCATGATTTCCCCGATTGATATGCATGTTGATGGGGATGAAATAGGCTTCCTGAGGGAAAGCTCTCTCTGATATGTCTTTCAATCAGTTTCTCTATCAACTTTAACATAAAGGAAGATAGATTGATAGGTCTATATGACTTCGCCTGAGAAGAGTCTCTTCCAGGTTTGGGTATGAAGACAATTCTAGATTGTTTCCAGACAGACGGGATGTATCCCGTTGCCAGGCTTGCTCTTAGTAGTCTACAAAGCTTTGGTGTGAGGATCTCTTTCCCTTGTTGTAGAAGCACAGGTATTATGCCATCAGGACCAGAAGCTTTGTATGAGTTAAACGAATCTATGGCCCATTCAATACTTTTGTGGGTAACGATTTTGTTTGAAATTTGCCAGTCCGTTTTTTCAGCCCTTATAATCGGGTTAATGAGGTTTGGCTGATGCTCGTCTGCAGGATAAACCGCATGTGAGTCTGGAAAGTGTGCTTGAAGAAGAAGCTCCAAGGTTTCTTTACTTGTTTCCGTGAATTTCCCATTTGGCTTTAGGATTGTGCCAACGGGTTCCACAGGATCTTTAGCCAAAATCCTCTGGAGTCGTGCTGCTTCAGAAGTGTTTTCAACTTCTTGACAGAAGTTCCTCCAGGAGTCTCTTTTGGCTTTGCGTATTTGTTTATTATACTCGGTCAGGGATTGATAATAATTATCCCATTCACCGGTTCTTTTCGCCTTGTTGAAGAGTTTGCGTGTGTTTTTTCTTTGTAGTGCTAGATCCGAGTTCCACCAACTAACATCTTTGTTGGTGGCTCGTCGTGTGACCCGGCAGTTGTTGTGATATGAGTTTAAAATAGCCTCCTGAAGTTCAACAGAGGTTAGCTCGATATCAGTACTATTTTTAATCTCATTTTTGAAATTAATTAGATTGACTTGTAGATCCTGCTTGTAATTCTCCCAGTCCGTATTTCTCGGATTACGATACTCCGAAACTGGCTTATCAAGATTACTGATTTCCATTCGAATGTATCTATGGTCCGAAAGTGACGGTTCCTCGGACACATGCCAACGAGTTATCTGAGAGCTAATACGAGAGGTAGCCAAAGTGATATCAATTATCTCTTCGCGAGTTCGTGTTTTAAAAGTTGGTTTGTTCCCCCGATTCAGTATATCCAGATCTTTGGATACAATAAAGTCAAAGAGATACTCACCCCTTCTGTTGACGTTGCTGCTACTCCATGCAACATGGTGAGCATTGGCGTCAATTCCAGCTATGAGCTGCAGGTTTGATAGCCTGCAGTACTCAACAACCTGTTGTAGTTCCTCAGTTGGAGGTGGATTGGGAGAGTCAAATGGAAAGTATGCTGAAACGATTATTATCTCCTTCAGATTTCCTTCCATAATGCGGATAGTACTTTGTATGTTGTGTTGAGTGGTGTAATTCCTCTGTAGTTGTCAGTGTTTTCCTTTTCCCCTTTTTTACCTATCGGTACTATTACTCCTGTTTTCCTGGCATTTCTTCTTTTATCCATATTTTTGGTATTATTATGTAGGTACGTTGGTGTAGATTCTTCCCTCCACATTTTAGTATTTCTCCTATTATATCGTCTTTGCCTGATGTTTTTCCATATTTTATTTTCCCTATTGTTTTTATTACTTCTTCATATGTTGGCTCACAGATGTTTTTTTGCCCTTGTGTTTGTTGTTCTGCTTCTTCTTTGTCATTTTGATTTTTATTATTCAGTACGTTACTGAAGTGTTCTTTTCATATCTGTTTTATCTTGTCTTTATCATATTCAATTGTTCCTTTTTCATTCTTCAGGCCTCTTGTTCTAATTTTATTTTTTATTATTCTATTGTTCTAATAGAATTATTTGGCGTTGTTGGGTTCATTGTTACATTCTATATATACTGGAATAGCTTACCAGGTAAACTATGCCTTAATTCATGTAATGCCTTAAGTATCAAATGATAACTGCTTTTAAATCGAGAGCTCTTATTTTCAGGGTGGGTTCATCAAATCTAGTTAGCTATCAATGATACTTAACGTCAAACTTGACTTTTAAAAATTAATCAAACCAGGTAAACTGACAACTGTATCTCACATTGACATTTACTACTATTCAAATCACCTATGTAAGTACTAACTAAACTTTATGTTATCACTTTCAAAATTTACAGTTATTCAAAGTGCTTTTTCAACTTATCTTAACAAACCTTAATAGCTGCTCATGCTTTCACTGCAAACACCAATCACTACTGGATCCTGTCATCGATAGACTGCAGCACTCATTGTCCAATTCACCAACAGCAACCCCTTTGATGGTCCGTGACTCCTTTCAACTACTCTTGACCTGTCAAACCAACTGCTCAGATCCCTAATTCCAGTCCTAGCTTCTCCTGAATGTCACCGTCACACGATCTACCTCCTGGTAACCTCCTTCTGGCTCCGTCCGGTCAAATCAACTCCCTTGGTTCCAAAATCCTGTCCTGGTTACTCCTAGATGTCACTGTTCCTGCCGGATGCCACGGCTCTTTCTAGATGTCACCGTCACACGATCCAAGTCCTGGTAAGTTTCTATCCTTTTATAAATTCCAATTATAACTTTGTTCCCCTCTTTGCAGATAAACTGATGTCTCAAGCAACGTCCACAGAATATCCAAATCAAATAATAAATTGTAAAACACCTCTTCTAATATCTTGTACGTATGAATAAATCCAAATCCCCTCAACTAGTATAATGTCCTGTATTCTATATCCAATTAACTGTATCTGTAGCTTCTCCTCTAACACTTGATGTCACAATATCTTTTCCATTTTAAATATTTCACTTTATTTTACCTCGTAGATTTGTTTCCAGCCTTTATTTAATTTGTTATCACCAAAATTAGACAAATTAAGGCAGAGATTCTATTTTTTTATTATACCAAAATTATTATAGGCAAATTACATACATGCTTTCTTGAGTTGTTTTATGTAACTGTTTTTAAACAAACTTTTTATATCTATTAGAGACAATTCTTAATGCACACTTCCTATTTTTTTCTAAATAATGCTATGTACAGAATTTTCTTAACAAATACATTTATCAATGTTACCTTGGTTTATTTTTATAAATATTAAATACAACCATTAAGTTTAATCCATTCCAATAAATATACCAATATTAAATGATTCACAATGAAAAGAACCCTTGTATCTTTTACTTTCATTATTTATGTTCAAAACTTTATACCCATCAAGATTCTATTATTATTGTAACTGTCCAACTTTATTAGTTCATTTTAAATATTTCTTTCATATGCTTTAATTTCCTGCATCATGTATCATAACAATATATATACAGCGTCCGCCAAAAAGTCGGCATAATATGGGAAAAATTTGTATTTTAGAGTTAAAAAAAAAATTTACGTCAATAAGTTGTGCTTGTCTAAAAACCTATTTAGCCCCTATCATATATACAGAGTGATTTTTACTTCTTTAGAAAATTTAGTTTTTCGAAATTGTCAAAATCCGAAAAGTGCTATTTTTCGGAAACTAAGAAAGATTTCAACGAGCTTTTTTTAAAGTGTGTTATTTTTAGGAAACTGTACAATCTCAAGGCCAGAAAACCGCTGATTTTTTAACTTTAGCTAAAAATTTATTTTTCAATTTTTAAATATTTTTCAAAATTTCACATATCAAGACTTAATATTAAAATTCAAATGTTTGTATGTGAAGACTTTAAAGATTTATAATTGGAAAAAATAATATAAAATGTTAATTACTTCTTCAGATTTTTTATTATTTACCGAAAAGTAGTATGTTTGCATAATTTTTACGTTTTTAATGCAAGATGCTTTTATGGGAAATAGTTTTCAGTTCTAATTAATATTTGAATGGCTTCAAGAAACTCTAATCTAGCCCTGTAAATCAATTACTGTTAGAAAAATCCTGTAAATGTTCTTTTACAGTTGTCTAAATGAGGAGATTTTTTAGAACATGTAAATTGGACAAAGAAAAATCTTCTCATTTAGATAACTATAAAGGAACATTTACAGGATTTTTTTAACTATAATTCATTAACAGGGCTAGATTAGAGTTTCTTGAAGCCATTTGAACAGATATGAATTAGAATTGAAAAATATTTTTCCTAAAAAGCACCTTGCATAGAAAACGTAAAAATTATGCAAACACTACTTTTCAGTAAATAATAAAAAATCTACAAAAGTAATTAACATTTTATATTATTTTTTCCCACTATAAATCTTTAAAGTCTTCACATAACTAAATTTGAATTTAAATATTAAGTCTTGATATGTGAAATTTTGAAAAATATTAAAAAACTGACAAATTTATTTTTAGCTAAAGTTAAAAAAATTAGGGGTTTTCTGGCCTTCAGATTGTTTAGTTTGCTAAAAATAACATGCTTTAAAAAAATCTCATTGAAATCTTACTTAGTTTCCGAAAAATAGCACTTTTCGGATTTTAACAATTTCGACAAACTCAATTTTCTAAAGAAGTAAAAATCACTCGGTATATATGATAGGGGTTAAATAGGTTTTTAGACAAGCACAAATTATTGACCTAATTTTTTTTTTGAAAAATCAAAAATAATTTTTGGCGGATACTATACCGGGTGCTGACTTGCGCGACGCATCATAGGAATTTGCATAGTAAATTCTTTATGTTCAATTATTTGCTCCCCTAATTATTTTAGAGCTTAAGTGTAAATACATTTTTTGTAAAGACAAAAAAACTGCACCCATTCATACTGTTGCTAACAATTTTTCATTTTCCGGAACTGAAGGAATGCAAAAACCAAACTAGATTTTCACAAAAATCAGTGATGCCATGGAATTATTGAAACAAGCCAATGCCAACGCAAATGCGTGCGGAGCGACAATATGTGTTGTTTGTTTGTTTGTCATTGATGTTTCATTATTAATTATGTTCTGCTTAATGTCTCTAAGGTACCTAGACCTTGTCCATAACAAAAATGGTTTTACGAGTATGGTGGACGTTCGTTAACTAAGCTCCTTGTTTATTGTAAAATATCCGTATCGGCAAATTCCAAACAGTACAACCATTAAAAGACTGATTTATTTTAAGTTTAAACTACAGGCACCTTATTAAATAATTGTACGTGTAATAATGAGGTTCAGAACTTACACAAAAACGAGAAAAACGACAATAAATTCAATCTTTTGACGGCAGTGACTGGATGATCGCCCCGCACGCACTTGCGTTGGCATTGGCTTGTTTCAATAATTCCATGGCATCACTGATTCTTGTAAAATTGCTAGTTTGATTTTTTGCATTCCTTCGGTTCTGGAAAATGAAAAATTGTTAGCAACAGTATGAATGGATGCAGTATTTTTTTCTCTACAAAAAATGTATTTACACTTTAGCTCTAAAATAATTAGGGGAGCAAATAATTGAACATAAAGAATTTACTATGCAAATTCCAATGGTGCGTCGCGCAAGTCAGCACCCGGTATATTGAAGTGGTATTAAGCCCTAATACTTGGCTCTGAATGCAGTGCAGAATGGTTGACAAATTCAATAAGCACAGAGTTGAGATATTTTAAGTAACTGCAATGTTGAACTAATATTAATACAGTAAATGCATTAGTAATGAGATGCGAGAGCTAATAATTAGTAAAGAAAGGCATGCTAATGTAAAACATGTTCAGAGAGTTTCGAATTGGCTTGTGAATTAAGATAATTTAATATGAAAGGTTTGTGCACATGCAAAGCCAAACCACAGAAAATGTATTGAACCCAAATAGTTTGTTGGGTGCAGAGATGGGCAGTAATTAATTACTTTTTCAAAATTACTAATTAAATTCATTTTTGTTTATTTGCCTTGGAATTGAATTACTTTTCAAAATGCGGCAATTGTAATTGGGAATTGCCATCTTTGTTAGAAAGTACTTGAAAATTACTTTTTAAAAGTAATTAATTACTGCATTCAATTACTCAATTATTTCCGTGTAATTAAATTACTCTAAAGTATTTACATTACTTTATAGGTATTTGAATTACGTGTGGTAATTGAAATATCTGGAGGTAATTGAATTACTTTGTGGTATTCCAATTACTGAATTACTGACCTCGATAGGGTGCTAAATCTCCAGAACGCATAAATAAGATAAGGTCTTATTAAGTTACATATTAAGCAAATCGCAGGGTATTCCCCGCGCAATATAAGCCTAATTTATATTATTTCCTCTGACGAGTGGAATAACAGCAACTTCTGCATTTTGTATGACGCGTCCACGAGCATTAGTGCGTGTATCTGTAGCTTGTAATAGTGACACTAATATTTATTGTGAGAGACGCTAAGTGTAAGACGCTATAAGAATATTTGCGGTAAGTACATTACAGATTATAATACCTACGGTAAAATAATAATTTTAAATAGCTTCATTAGACGATATTGGTTCATAATGATTATTTATTCATTTCAATTTGCTTGTTTTAAACGATCCGTGCGAGTGTAACAGACGTTAAGTCCAGAAAATTACGTTTTTGAGCGAGGAATTGAATTCAACGGACAAAATCCGATAACAACATTTAAACAACGGAAAACACATATATAAAATCTACCTAATTGCAAAATCCCATGTCTGGTTGACTCGAAAATGCATTATGGCGTATGGTAATTTTAAAACGCCGCCGCATAAGTTTACCGAATTCTTGCATTGAACATTTTGTAAATTATCCATTCTTTGTCGCTTTCTTGCCTTGTAATGCTCATATGCTGCTTTGTATACTCGCACTAGTGCATAATTTTTATGGACTGCTTCAGCATATTAGCTTCGATTATTATTAAAAACCCCCTTGCTAATTAGGAGACATTCAAATATTGGCTTCTTAATGATTTTACACAAAATTCCATTTAGTTTTTTAAAAGAACAGTGTACAGTGACCCAATTTACGTAATTTCAGATATTTTATTGCCCTAAACTTAAAATCAAGATATATTATTAAAGAAGTTAACAATATTTTGAAATTTGAAGTAAAAATATGAAAGCAATCTGAGCAATTTAATTGTCGAGCGTTCACAGTAATTTTCTTATTCGGTGTGTTCAAAAATAAATTACTTAAGGATTGGTCATGGAATATAAAAGTATTGGCAACAGCAAGCTTTAGAATTCACTAACATAATCACTGTTGTTGCTGTCATAAGTTTATATTATACGCTGATATCGCGATTGAACTTTCTAAAAATTGCCATATTCAACCCTTATGTAATTTCTTTTTGAACACATAGTAAAAAGGTCACTTGAATGTAAAAATGACTTCATTGTTACGTGCTTGAGCAAATGTCTTTTGTTTTTGTCTCTAAAGTACGAATTCTTATTTCAATCAGCCGTTTTCAACTAGGTTTATCAGTCATCTGTCAACTTTCAACGGTCCCTGTTCAACACCAAATTGATATTTTGTTTTAAAATTTCAGAAGTTACCTAATACATTTTTAGTATCTATTTGTATTACTAGGGAGGAAAATGTATCATTCCCTCTCACAGATGTAGCTTTTTTCTTCAGAGTTTGCGAGAACAGTGCCTAATCAATTTATTGTAATCATGCAAAGGATGAAATGACGTTTTAGTCCAGAGTTATACATACAACACTTTTACATTTTATGATGAGACTATCTCTTGTAATCAGCTGCATTCAAAAATATTTAAATATGAAAACCAGGAGGCTAGATGATTTATTATTAATAATAATCACATTGTCTCACGTCTCTAATGGCAACGGCAGTCAATGTATTATATTCCCTCCCACTGCCACTGGAAACCAACCAGGGACCCAAACGTATATTTTCCCTATACCCCTAACAGGCGACAGAAAATGTCACTTTCGTATAAAGGGGTAAAAAAAGTATTTTCGAACAGAGCCAACAAAAAGTGCTCAACTTGCGCCAATTGGATCGTTCTTCTACAAAATCTAAATAGAAATTTGCTGTCAAACACTTAAGAAATCCACTGCTCCACCCTGTATACTTAGGTAAGTTACATATTTTCGTCATTCAGCCTCATGTTGAGCGTATTTAATAATAGATTGTTCTACAAGTTAAGAAAAGAGAAAGTTTTTCAACGTTTAATTTACGAGCGAGTGATGCAAAGGGAGTAGATTAATTTATCACGAACATGAAAAAATTACTTTTATAACATATTCAGCGTGCTATTTTTTCTAATATTATTACAAAATCTAGCCAAAATTAAATTCGACATTTCTTCATATTCGTACATTTTTTTTAAATTGGCAGTGAAGAACGTCGAAATCGTCAAATACAATACGAGAAATCGGCAGTGAAGTAATCCATTGTTTTACAACTTTTGGTAGGCGGCTGGGCGATAGGTAAACGTCAAGCGACGTCAACGTAAGCTATAAAAGTTGGTTAAAATGTTGTAACTTCGCGATTTCTCGAGTTAAAAAAAAACAATGTACCCCTGGGCACTGGAAGTTCCATTTCAATCCTTGTGTGGTTTATTTGCTTTGGCCCTTCGGGCCTCGGCAACTAAATACACAATCTTGATAAAAAGCTCAACTGTAGTGATAACTTATGTGGAAACTAATATAAAAAGATATATAGATTTGAACTTTCAAGTCCCTATACCTTCTTACTGAAGGGACTTTGTACTAAAGTATATTGGGTCTAATCGGTTTATTATAAGCTAAGGAATCTATGCCAAATCGGTGTCCCATTTTTTTTGGCACACCCTGTATAATGGTTATCCTTGAATTTATTTATTTACTTACATCTTACATCAAAACAAACTAAAAACTTTTGGTTTTGGTGAACGGTGCATGTAGCTAGAATATTTAATTATCAAAAAACCTTCAAGAGTGATAAAGTATTAGGTTACTATATAGTTAACAAAACATAAAAATTAAGCATTTTTAGATAACGATTACGAATCGACATGACACTAATGATAGTTGCAACTTGCAAGAAAATTCTACTAAGTACAACTATATGACAATAATTTTTATTGAAAGTAATTGAAAAAGTAATTGATGTTGTACAATTACAATTACTAAGTAATTGGTAATTGAATTACTATTTCCTGTGAGTAATTGAATCTCTGGTAATTAAATTACTACATTGGGCGGTAATTGGTAATTAGTAATTAATTACTTTTTAAAAGTAATTTGCCCAGCTCTGCTTGGGTGCAATTTGAACAAAGCCTAAGAATATTAAGTCAAAGAATAAGATGGTGAAAAATTGTGAACTCGGCAGAAAGGTAAACCGATTTGAAACAGAAGAAAAAGAATTTGCAAAAGATCAATTACTAAATATTGGCAAAAGAGTGTAGCGAACGACATGAAATTGCGGGACTCGATAACAAGTGTATTTATTAAAAACAAAGTGAATATAGCAGAACAGTGAATATTAAAATATTATTGTGTGCGCCATCATCGAAAGACAATGATAATTATAAGAAAAAGACAATATTTTAGTTTGTACGAAATTTGAAAATTTAAAATTATGTAATCAAACTTATTTCTATTATGTACTAAAATTCATCAAAACTTATTTTCGTTAGCTTTGTAACTTAGCAACCTAGATTAGATTTTGTTTAGTAACAAAGAACAACAATTGACCGGGGACCGCCTGCAGCAGGATATCTGACTAGCTGCACCTATGATCGTCTACGTCGCAGAACGACCCAAAGTTTCCAGGTTGGAAAGTGCCTGTAATTCATGTGTTAGTGCCGGGGTTCACAGCATAGAGCGAGAACCAACCTTTCCGAAGACGACCAGCGTGTTTCTCAGCGTCCATTTGCTTTGGTTTTCTCAAAATTAGCGTGGCTTGGTAAATTCTGCAGATTCAACGAAAAACCGAAGCGTCCAAAAAAATTCCAGAAGTAGCGTCGCTTCTAACGATCAAGGAACGGTCTTGACGTCATCATAGAACAAAAGCTAGTTTAATTGCCAAGCGGGAAAAATTCAAACGACTTACCTAATGCTTTGTTCATAATTACACGAGTTTAAACATTCAGTTCTGCCGTCTTCTACGACCGACTAATTTGTGTTTATCTGACAGTTCGGGATTTATTTGACCTAACCATTAAAAACAGCACACTCGAACTACTTTGAATTTCGAGTTAGTCAACCTCAGATTATATGTTAAAAGATAGCGAAATTCGGGACCTAACCTGTAGAGGGTTTCATGTTTTAGTGATGAGCTAACACACTGAGTTTGCAACTAAATAGAATATTACATAATAGAAGGCATATAACCATTTTATTAATAATTTGATAAATAAAAATTGAATTTCATTCTAATCAGTTTGCCAATTAGAAAATAAGCTTACAGAGCCTTCCTTAGCCACAGCATAAATTTGGCACCCTACGTCGGAGCAAAAGAGAATTCATAATTATTAGATTGTCCGTATCTGTCGCAAAAAAGGTGACCGATTTATTTTTGCACTTCCCGATTACTTATAAACCTGAAATTTGAAGCAGACATTCGCAGGAACGTAAATCCACCCCCCCCCCCATCTTAAAAATTAATATGGCGGATCCAATATTGCGGCCTTAAGAAAATTCATGTTTTCACGTTTCGATCCCTTCCAAAAGACGTAGAAACTTGATTTTTTTATAAGAGTTAGTTCATCTAAGGTGACTGACTTGTTTTGCACTTTCTGGCCAACTGGAATTCTGAAATTCGGAACAGGCATTACTTTGGATCTAATATCGCTGCGAAAAATTCCAAATCCTAAAATTTCAATATGACGGATCTAATATGGCGGTCTTAAAAAATCATATCTTTACGATTCGGCCCCTCCCAAAAGACGTAGAGACTTGAAATTTTTAGAGGAGTTAGTTCGTACCGTAGGGTCGGTCCTTAGAGTAGAAAGTCACCAAAGTAATATATGGGGGTTAAACTATAGGGGATAAAATGGAATAGGGGCCGTTGTGCAAACATTTCTTCACTCAGCAGGGAACTTTTTTCATCGCCGCCACTTATGGTTTTATTGCCTCAGCAATCTCCTTAAGGTCCAAATTAACTTTTAAAATCAAACCCGGAGAAAGTCATGGGGAAAGTTTCAAAGATGTGGCTTTCAAAGGTAGACGTTCGAAAACAATATATGTATCTGCATAATTATAATGATTTAAAAGTTATTATTGTTTAATTGTTATATACGTTGACAGTAACGCAATTAATGGTAAAGAAAGGCCGATATTGGACGGTCACATATTAATTTAGCAAAGAAAAATATCAAAACGTAGATATATCGGGGCATAATTTTCAATCCGGGGCATAGGACATAATTTATGTCACATAGATTAGATTCGATTAGATTTAGGTTCCACGACTGCCTTTTGCTGGCATGCGCACGTCAGCCCTTTGGGATTTTTTTACTGTCGGGAGTTTTCAAGTTAGCAGGCCGACCTCCGTATCTTTTACTAGACTTGCGATGTCCCCTACTAGCTTGCGGTTGTCAATAGAGTTAAGGCTCCAATCGAGTTGGTGTCTTTTACGCTCTAATGCTGGGCATTCAAAGAGGATATCATAGGCTGTTTCATCATCCTCTTGGCATAGTCTGCAAACAGGATCATCTCTAGAGGTATTGATCCTGTGTATAAATTCTCTGAATGCTGCACTGCTTGTTAGTAGATTGACTACTTGCTTGATGCGAGTTCTGTTCAGCCTCAACAGGGTTTTGGTGGTTTGTGGATTCGGAATTTTTAGCAATCTTTTGCAGTGTGTTTCTCCACCTTAGTCGGTGTGCGGTATTGGCCCATTCAGTAATGGCTGAGCGGACTTGGTTTTCCTGAATGCTTAGACCAGGTTCTGAACCGGTCATTACATTACGGGCTGCTTCTTTTGCGAGTTTGTCCGCCTTTTCGTTTCCTTTAATACCTTGGTGACCTGGAATCCAGCATAATTTTAATGTGTTTCCTGGTTCAAGGTTTGAAGTTTGGATTTGCATTCCTTGACCAGTCTCGATGAAGTACTGAAAGCGTTTAACTCCTTCAGTGCTGCCTGACTGTCTGAGAGAATGTGTATGTCTCGATTGAGCAGGTTCTTTTCTATGCTGATGTTTGCGTATACTTTAATAGCTTGTACTTCAGCCTGAAAGATGTTACAAAACTTTCCTAGACTGACTTTTTCGTTGGTTCTAGGATTGGTACTGTACAAACCGGAGCCTGTACCCCCTTCAAACTTAGATCCATCAGTGGGTCCCGAGTGGTGTAGCTTGAACAAGCGTCCACGTTCGATCAGCAGAGTTAAGCAACGCTGTCTCTGGTCAGAACTTGGATGGGAGTTCCACGGCTGCATCTCTCAGCGCCTCGTGGTACGGCTATCACGGAAAAAAGTTGGTCCCGGCGGTCATAACACATCATGACAGTCGTTAGTGGGGTTGGAAGTCCTCATAACTGCACAGCGACGCCTGTAATTGGCCTAACGGCTGTTGGCTGAGTGCAAATTAAATAAAAGTAAAAAATGGTGTTCTTATTTGTTGGGGCTGATAGTAGGTCCGGATTCCAACTTGTGTGTACAGTAAAGTTCTTTTCAAAGTCATAGGCTTTGATTATAAGATCAGAACCCATTTCTAATATTGAGTTGTTGATGTGTGACATGATCTTGCCATGTCCTAGATTATTAGCTGTGATCATCTTTGTAATCTGTAGGCTGCCATTCTGGCATCACCTTCCAGGAAGATGTGCAGAGGTGGCAGATTTAAGACAGCATTCAGTGCTTGTCCTGAGGTGGCCTTAAAGGCTACAGTGATGCACAGGTTAGTTAGGTATTGTATTTTGCTGATTTTGTGAATCGCAGTTGCTTGTTCTATTTTGGGCCACCAGGCAATTATTCCATATGAAATTATTAGTTGGACCATGGTTTTGTACAGCAAGAGGGTCCCACTTACCTACCTACTACCTATAGCTCTTTTCCCAATAACTAATGTTTGTAAGCACCTGGTGATTGTTTTGTCTAGGTGGGAGTTCCAAGTTGGTTTGGAGTCGCTGGTTAGACCTAAGTACTTAACCTCGTTCGCCCAGTTGACATTTGTCTCAAACAGTTTTATGTTGATTCTGTTTGTGACGTTCTTTCTACGAGTGAAAGCGACGAGAGTGGCTCTGCTGGGATTAATTCTAAGATTATTCTCTAGACAACACTTTTCGGTTTGCTTTAGTGCTGATTTCATTACACTGTCTACGGTTCTTTGGTATTTACCTTGAATCAGTATGACAATGTCATCAGCATATCCTTGAGTGTAGTAGCCTTTGTTATTGAGTTGGATCAGCAGTTCATCAACTGTGAGGCACCACAGGAGTGGAGAAAGAACTCCTCCCTGTGGACATCATCTTGTCGCCTGCACTGTCTTTTCCTTGTCAAATAACTTGACTTTTACAATTCTAGTGTTGAGCATTGCCATAGTCCATCTTATCGTGGTGTTATCGATCTGATGGTTTGTCATTGCTCTTTCAATAGAGTGGTAGGAGGTGTTGTCGAAGGCACCTTCTATGTCTAGAAATGCTCCGACTGCGTACTCCTTGTACTCCATGGTTCTCTCAATTATGTCACATACGTATGGCTACCCTTGATAATTACATTTGAAGGTTGACTGTTTTTTCTGAGCTGTCAAAGTTAATTTGTACAAAAAAAGCAAATTAATCCATTGAAAAAAGAATGTTTATATCAATAAAGTTTTATAGCTGGTACGGGGGTTGTCTTTTTTGTGTTGCATATAGCCTTAAAAGCAAACAGTAGATTGACTTAAAGTGCTTGATTGCTTTTCAAAGTATTCTCCACAAAGATTGATACATTTTTGCATTCGTTCAAACCAACTGTTAAAGCAGTTATTTCAGTCTTCAGCTGGGACATTCAAAATAGTGATTTTGAAGGCATCGACTTCTTCATGAGGCCACTGGAACCGTTGACCACGCAGTCCATTCTTGATTCTCGGGAAAGTAAAAAAATCGTTAGAACTTAAGTCGGGACTGTACGGAGGATGATCTAATAATTCGATGTTTTGTTGCTCTAAAAATTCAATTGTCTTTTGAGCCGTGTGTGAACTCGCATTGTTTTGGTGGGGGATGATTCGTCGTTCTGGATTGATTTTTCGGAGCACGGTGAGTACTTCTGGCAAACAAACGGTTGTCTACCAATCGGCATTAACCGTTCTTCGATCTTCTAAAGGAATTGTAGCTACATGCCCTGATTTTGACACAAACGTTGCGACCATCTTCTTCGACACACTTCGGGAACGAATAACTTTTGTTGGATTCTTCTCATCTTGAAACACCCAAACAGCGGATTGAAGTTTATTTTCGGGTTCATAGAAATAAATCCATGATTCATCACCACTCAAGATACTGTAAACGTTTTTTGAGCTTCCTTTGTTAAACGCTCAAAGTTTTTCGACACCAATTGACGCAAGCCGCATTTTGCTCTTCAGATAACAGATGTGGGATCCAACGGGAAGCTAACTTTTTCACACCCAATTCATCATGTAGGATTTTTTGGATTGAGGTCTTTGAAATGCTTAAGGATGTCTCAATCTCGCGATATGTGACATGTCGATCTTCCTTGATGAGCTGGCGCACAGCATTGATGTTTTCTGGGTGATTGCTGTCATTGGTGGACCTGACCTAGAATCGTCGCTGAGACTGGTGCGTCCACGTTGGAAGTCGCAGTACCAGCTAGAAATTGTCGATTGATGTGGTATTTCATCACCAAAAACAGAAACCAACTCGGCGCGACATTGTTGTTGAGATAATCTTCTCCTAAAATTATAAAAAATTATTGCGCGAAAATTTTCTCTGCTCAATTCCATTTTTGGGTGATTGTCAACTTTAAAAATTCACTGTGACTAAATCACTTTTCTTATCTCGACGAAACTTTGGATTTAGATTAAGTAAATATTGAGGCTACTTTTGACTACTGACGTTTAGTGTACCTGTATAATACTTAAGTAAGAGTAGAGCAAACAGCGAAAAATTTTGGATAATTTTTTTATGGCTACCAAGATTTAATGATATATTGAAAAACAAGGTTGGTAAAACTGACACACGAGTTGTCAGTTTCATCAAATTCAAGGTTATCAGGTTAGGTTTTGTGTCAGTCTATGTCAAAACTGACGTTTCGCTAATACAATGAAATTTTATGAACCAGTTATATATCAAAAACATTTTTTTTTCGACGACTATACCTCAAAATTTGATGTTGCCTTCATTTTTGGAGGACCTATCGTATAAAAACGATCCAAAACTTCAGGAAAGTTCCTGGCGACCGGAATCGTGTACACATACGAACATACATACACCGCACAGCACGTTTAGGCACCCCCCAATACGAGGGAGGGATCTAGTGAGCTGGGGTCTTTACCAAAAGATCCGCACAGCCGAGACGGAGATTTGGTATAGTTGGTTCATTAGTCGGTTGGCTCGACTTTTAGAGATATTTGACTCAGAGTGGTTTTTGATATGAGGGAATTTCAATACTTCGTACACTTAGTGTCAAAGTAAATGGCGAAACATATTGAGAGTAGTAATAAATACTATTCTTCATTAAGCTGAAAACAATCTGCCAGTAATAGTGTCGTTGAATGATATTAGCAGTGAAGATTGCGGTATTTTTTTAAGACTATTAAGAGAATTTCAAAACATGACCCAAAAATACGTCGTCATGTCGAAGCCGTAAGCCATCCACATACAACTTATTTTTCAAATAACATTTAAAATCAAGTGATAACGCTTTCCAATGAAATAATAAAAATAAGTTCGAATGAAATTCAAAATGCAAAGTACTTTTCAGTTTCAAAAGAGATAACATTTTTGGTATTTTTCAAAAGTTATTTGTAGTTTTTTCGTCTTCTCGAAGGGATAAACTTATGTTGTATTTAACAGTTGCTTTGAAGAAGCATTGTGATACTTGATGGTCATAAACAAGCTGTTTAAGTAGTTGCCAAAGCTTCTAGAAGTTTTAGAAGAACTTTTAAAACTTACAATAAATTAAAAAAACATATTCCTGAATAAAAAGAACAAAATATAATATGTTAAAGACTCATTTTATTATCACATTGGTAGTGTGGAATAATATGATAGACGAAAAAGACAGTAAAAAAAAAGATTATTAGTGTTTCCATTGCTAACAAGCTAATTAAAATTTTAATAAATACTATATCAAAATGAGACCTTGCACCCCGACGACAGGTAGCTAGAAACGGTCCTGATGACACAGAAAAACATATTATCAGTCACCATATATACTTGTACTTTAGTTGAAAGTAAATTTCACACTAGCTTTACATCAATTATTCTATATACAGAGAGAACAAAATTAAAATTTATCACGGCAGCCCATGAAAAATATATATGACCACTGTCTGCATTGCAATTGAACTATAATTAACTGTATTATTAGTTCATCTGTCTTTAGCGCAGTCTAAGAAGCTACACAAATATGTAATTTAAACGAAATTTATAGATTAACTTCTAGGTAGCATTAATACAACATGTGAATAAGTTAAACAAAATGTTGAAATTAATTTTAAACTTAAAGAAGATGACAATTTTATGTCAACAAAAAGCATGCTACAGATTAGTCAAGTTTTATTGTTTTCAATGGCCACCACGATCAAATTTATGTTTCATTTCTCTGTGGATAATATAATACTCGTTTGATCCAAAATAAATATCAGTTATTTGAGTATTTTTTACTTTACTGAACCTAAATTTGATGAATTTATTTGTTTGGGCGATTTTAATATCAATATGTTAGATTAAATAATAATTCTATTAAACAATATTTAAACTTACTTGATTCACATGGCTTTAAACAGATAAGTTCTTACATATATTGCAGACTATTCAACACTATAAAATATAAGCCAATCACATTGCAGACATTTGCTTTCTTCAACCAATAACAGCAGTATATCACTGAATATTGGGCACCATGCAAAATATTCACAAAACAATGTACGTACTCAAAAAATAAATAGCCTTGTTGCGAAGTATCGCTTAGCAACGATGTTCTGTCCTTAGTGATATCGCTAGGTTGCGTAACACTAAACCCCAACAAACTGTGTGGCTTGTTTTAAAAATTTTAAAATGCTGTGTTTTGGAAGTATTCCGCTGAATTTAATTGAGAATGAATAATTATATTAATTGTTGGAATATTTTTCAATAAAGTTAATCGTTATGTATTAATATTGTTAAATAGTCGTCCCAAATACCACTCGAAGTGGATATATTTTTTTAAAATATTTTGCCATTTCCATAGAAATTATTGCAAATTTCACTTAACAAAATCACATTTGAATGTCACTCGCCTTCGGCTCGTGACATTTTTGATGTGATTTTGTATCGTGAAATTTAAACGCAATAATTTACATGGAAACGACAAAATATTTGTTAAAAATATATCCACTGCTTGTGGTATTACCCTTGACAATCCAATTTGAGTATTTTTAATCATTTGAGTCAGTTTGACAAATCAGATCACACTTGCGGTGAAAACGACCCTAGGGTGATTTTCAATCACCATGGAAACTACCTAATTAGAATTCAGTAGTATCCTATGACAAGTTAGTGGCACTGTAAATCTAAGTCAAATTCGAGATTAGTAGGTTAGGTTTTGCGTCAGTCTGTGTCAAAGCTGACGCAAAACCTAACCTGATAACCTGGAATTTGACATCGACCTATAGTGCCACCAACATATTATGATAATGAAGTGTCAAATTAATTTGTCAGAAAAATTATTAATTTATTTAAGAACTTATCTTCCCGAATTCACCGCAGCCAGTGATAAATCGTTATAATTTTGACATATAATATCCCTCAAGTGCGTTACCTTTTCGCCCGAGGCGAAGCCGAGGGTTATTTCTAGGCAACGCACTTTCGGGTTGTTATTTGTCAAAATTATTGCGGGTGATTATCACTGCCCTTGGTAAATTATAGCTGATAATCTCATCACCTACGCGTAGTACACCGTTTACAGAAACGCTGATAAATCATATAATCATACTTGATTCTACCACTAATCAAAATACTAATATCAGCCATATGCATCATATATGCGATCACTGCCTTGTTTGTTGAAACATTAATGTCGAATGTAGAGGCAAAGCAGTGAATAAATTATTATTAACATTTAGAAATTATAAAAATATGGATGAAAATAAATGTTTCCAGCATTCCTTGGGAGCTCATAATATATTATACTCCTCAGATTGATGATAAGGTCAGTTGCAATGACAACTTGATTAATCTTTAACCTTTACTGACAAAAAGATTGACTGAAGTTCCTGCTCCATGTTTAACGAACAACATTAAATTAATAGGGGGTTTTGCACACCCTCACGTTAAATTAGCGTTACGCTAAATTCGAGAAATTTGATTTTGATTGGCTGTATCGTTGACGTCGCTAGGTAACATAAGCTTTATTTTAGCGGAACGCAATCGCAAAAACTCCCTAATATCTTTACATGATAAAGCTTATAAAAGGGCAAAAACCACTAAACTTGCTTCTTATTCGAAATATTACAAGTCACTGCGTAACCACCAATTTTGCAATTAAACCAGAAAAAAGGGCATACTTACAATTTAAATTGCGTGATGCCGATCTTAAATCAACTGAACTTAATACATTCAGTATTGTTAAAATTAGATCATCAGCACTACCTCCCAATCTATTAAATCTAAAAGAAATTAATGATTATTTTGTGAGCTCTGTACAGTCAGTTAAAAATGGTAGTTTGTATACACAATGTTTTTTTTTTATCGAAAAAAACGTGAAATGACAACATTTTAACCAACTTTTGTAGATTATGTTGACGCCGGTTGACGTTCATCTGTCGCTCCGCCACCTACAAAAAGTCGTAAAACAATGGATTACTTCACTGCCGATTTCTCGTATTTTAATGACCATTTCGAAGTACTTCACTGCCGATTTCACAAAATAGTAGTTTGTATACCAAGGCACTGAAGTTTAACTTTTTATCACGAATGTGGATTTAGCTGCCGAGGCCCGTAGGGCCAAGGCAAATAAACCACATGAGGGATAAAAAGGAACTTCAGTGCCGAGGAGTAGGTATATTATGTTTTATTTGAAATCGGCATTAAAGTACCTCGAAATCGTCATTAAAATACGAGAAATCGGCAGTTAAGTTATCCATTGTTTTACGACTGTAATATGGCTGCATTAATTTTACTTGATTACTTGAAAGCATTCGATATTAATCATGAACTTTTAATAGCTATTTTTCATAATATTGGTTTAAATAAAGCGCAATTGTTTTTTCAGAATTGTCTCAGTCAATGAACGCAAAGAGTAAGAATTAAGATTTTGTTAACTTGTTATTATTACCTGAGAAGCAAGAAATGGAGATATATTTTAGGAGGACGAGATATATATCATTTGACTCAGCTTGCAGAGTAAATTCCAAAAATATATAGAAACCGGAAATCGGATTTCTTTTCCGAGGTCGACTTCCGGTCAATTTTTTTTTAACTTTTAACTTTTTCCTTTATAGCTCCTGCAGTTTTTGAGATATTTAGCTCAAATTTGGAATACAGGTTACGCTGCAGGGCTTACATCATTGAGCATATCAAATGGTTGTGAGAATCTACAGGGAGATATTTTTTCAGGGGTCATGCTTCCTTTTCTCCCCCTGAACTTTTTTGCGGTGCGCCGCTGTTAGATTCTAAAATACAAATTGAGTTTTCTGTTTTGTTTAGAATCTTTTTGTTCTCTTGCAGTTTTTTCGTATCTGCAACCGTTATTGAGAAAAAAAAGTATAAAAACGATTTTCTATAATTTGCTAGACGAAATTTAAATTTTTAAAATGGTTTTAAACGTTAATTATGTGCTAATAAGTACACGGTAACAATTTATAGATTAGTTCAGGCACATCAGTTTTGAGTCATTATAATTTTTACCGCTACAATAACTTTACAACACATACGAGGGCTGTTCAACATGTTATCTACTTGAAGTAAAAATGAATTTAATGAAATTAAATATTTTTGGCAACTTGTAAGACGTACACTAACACCACACTACAGTAAACCACCACATTTTTATGGATTACCAAAGGTACACAAACCAAATGTACCACTTAGGCCAATAGTTAGTTCTATGCGTTCTCCTTGTCACAGTTTAGCTAAATATTTACATAAAATACTGACTCCTATATCAGGAAATACAGACACGTATATAAAGAACTTTTCCTTGAAAAACTTAAAGCAGCAAACATAAACACACAGCACTTAATGGTTAGTTTCGATGTAGTTAGTCTCTTCACTAATGTTCCAGTAGACGAAACACTCAACATCATTAAACATAGGCTACAAAACGATAACACGTTACATACACGAACAACATTAAACGTTGGTACCATTATGGAACTTTTAACACTATGCATTAAAACGACATACTTTCAACTAAACAATGAATTTTACCAACAAGATTTCGGGATGGCAATGGGTTCACCTTTATCTCCCATTGTTAGTAACATTTTTATGGAAGACTTTGAACAACAACATGTCTACACGTACACCAACAAAACAGTAGTTTGGTGGAGATATGTCGATGATGTTTTTGCAATTTGGCCTCATGATATGGATGAGATGGACAAATGTCTTGAACATATTAACAGTAAAGAAACCTCCATCAAATTCACATTAGAAACAGAGCAAAACAATCAGTTGCCCTTTCTTGATACACTAATCACACGCACAATAAATACTTTTGAAACATCAGTATACCGTAAGACAACCAATACTAATAAGTACTTACATTTTAATTCCAACCATCACAAAAACATAAAGACAGGCGTTGTAAAAAGTCTCTACGACAGAGCCAAAGTTGTTTGCTCTAATGATAAAATTTTCAAAAAAGAGAAAGAATTTATTATTAATGTTTTACAAGATAATGGCTATCCAGAGACTCTTGTTTGGATATTTTTCAATACACGAAGCAATGCCACACACTTACAAAGGAATGACACTTAAAAATATAATACTCTAACTATACCATATATTCCTGGCATATCTGACAAAATTAGACGAATTGGAAATAGATTCAATGTTAGGACGGTATTCAAAACGATGAATACCTTGCGGTCAGTTCTTACAAAAATTAAACCGTTCAACGAAGAACAACATTCAAGGAATTGTATATATAGCATTCCCTGTGAATGCGGGAAATATTATATCGGTGAAACATCCAGACCTTTAGCAGTTAGAGTTAAAGAACATAAAAATATGATGAAAACGTATCAGTTCAATAAGTCTAAGCTGGCAGAACATGCTTGGGATGAAAACCATAAAATACAATAGCACAACACAAAGATCTTCTCTAAAGAATCGATGTCAACTAGGCGAAAAATTAATGAAACGGCATATACCTATTTTACTTAACGAAGAAAAATGCGTGTCGTCTTTCTCAATATTGTTACACAATAGTTGGCTATCGATTCTTAAAGATGAGATCAAGTAGGTATAGATATCAACAAACGTCAATGTCAAACAAGTCATTGGAGGTTGGTCGTTTTTTCTTCCAGTGAAAAAAGCTAAGTTTCTTGTTCTTTTTAATTGTTATTCGTTGTCCCTCGAAACGTTCGTTATTAATATTTTCGTTATTTAATATTTTTAATTTGCAGAGTGGCAAAATACCCAAATAAGAATATGAATTAATAAATTTAAACTAGCATGTAGGCATACAAAGCAGAACAGAAAGCTTATCTAAGCATTTCTGATTGTGTGCCTTTTAGCCGTTACCTTCAGTGTTGGATTTTGTAAATTTATTATATCATTAAGTATGTACATACGAATTTTTTATCAGTATGTATGATTTGTGCCTTATCGGCGAATAAACGTTATTATTATTATTAAGTGCATTGCTTTAAAAGATTGTACTGACCCTTATAACGTGCTGTATTTATTTACTTTTTATTAAGCTCCTATTTCTGATTATTAATTTTCAATACATTGGGCAGTCATACATTTTGTAAAGTCCTCGTTGCCGCGCCTTTAATGTGCTATAAACTTCAAGTATAGTTATATTAAACTGTTTTTAAATTAAAGATTGCCCTTTTATGTATAGAATTTAAATCATTCTTATTGGAGATAGCTCTTGAAAATCAGGGGTGGATTCCTTTATCTAGTTAACTGATTTCTGAAAAATTGATGTTCTAATATTTTTAATCTCATTCGCATAAGTCACAATAACTAATGTCAACCAAATGTCAAAATATATTTGTAATTCAAATGACAAATACTCAATCTTTACAACGGTACACAACAATATTAAAGCAGTAAGTAATTCACCCACCTTTCACTTGGTCGGCACAACGTTCCAGATGTCAATCAAACTGCTCCTCTCTGCCTACTAATCGACCCTCCCAAGCACCTTCCTTCAATGCATGGTCCACAGACAGACAAGACGTCCTAATCGTCCAGCTACTCTACCTTTTCTACAGTACACAGCCAACAAACCAAATTCTGCAGAGACCTACTTGCTACCCGCTACCGTATCTGCCAACTTCTTGGAATGTGCTTTTTTTACCCGATGATCCTCCTCTAGAAGTCTCACTTAGCACCGAACAGCTTGACGTAATCCAATTTGATTGATGTAATATCTCAAATGGACTTTTCCAATAAACTTGACCCATTATATTTCTCCAATGATTCACTTTTGTAGAGTAATTCTGCTATCCATTAGTTTTTACCACATACTTGTAATCTTCATTAGTTCATGTCTTTACTTCTATTTTAAATTTCCATTCTTTTTCACTACGTAGATTGTATTATTACCCTTTTTATTATTCAACACATTTTATTCATAAAAACAGGGTTATTTTTAAATATTTTTACCCACACCAAATTCTTTTGCTACATTTTCAATCTTGTTATTTTTCAATAATCGATACAAAAATTACTTAACGATATCAAATCCCTTTTTATACTCTCTAGTCTTAATATATTTCATTTAAACCTACTAAATTTCTATTTTATTTGTCATTTGTCATTCGTTTCAAACTGCAATTTTTACAACATTATATTATTTTCAAATCCATCTGTTTTTCAAAGAGCCATTTTCCATTCAATTAAAAATTCTCTCTCACTTTGTAATTACCTAATAACCATTCACATTCCCACCTTATACTTGAATAGATCCGAATTATTTTCAACCATTGTAATCCCTTAATCTTTTCGAAATTTGATTCTAAGGCACATATAGGGGTGTATCATTATAATATATTTATCAGATATTCAATGAAAATATTGGACTGGGCTCAAATCTTCTTACAAACCGTTTCCCTGCATTGCTCTCAAGTATAAAATATCCACAGGTTATGATGACAGTTTATTTCCAGTGTTAGGCTAATCCTTCTCCTACAACGACATTGTGTACACCTGAAAAATTCACATTTTAATTTTGACCATCAATATTACCCGTAACTTTCTTGTGCTAAAATATTCATCAAAGTTTCTACTGTAAAATGGTAGCTTATTGCAGGGATAAACAGCGGCGTCGAAACAGTGCGTTACAGTTTTCTTTCATTTATTATGTATCAAGAAAGTTAACATTTCGTAGGTATTTGAGGGAGAAATTGTTTTGAAGCACAATCATTCTGCGATTCGTATCAAGATTAATTCATAAAGCCAGCAATCCTGTCAGCAGTAGTGCTGTAGTGGAAGTATACAAACTTGGCGTAGCATGACTGGCTGCTGGCAAATCCTTACAGTTGATTGCAATATTGCAATTAAGATGTACATATCTTCAAATAATTTCTTTTTGTATTGTGTTCCAGTGTAGCCACCTTAAAAGTTACATGACTATAACGAAAATAATGTTCATGCCTCGTATGTATTGTTCTAAAACATTACATATAGGTAAGCTGAATAGGTTTTGTTCTTTTTAATGAATAATCAACGAAATCAAACAAAATTTATCCACAAACTTTAAAGGCGTGCTGCAAAATAAAGATTATACGTGCTTCGCTTACACATGTTTTTAAGCATCATTTGACGTTTTCTTCTCAAAATTAAGTACAGCAGGTGCGTCCTTATTATTTTTTATAGTCAACACAATAAGATTGATTAAATCAGTTCGTTATACTCGTGTAGTATGAGTAACGTAGTAAAATCATCTTTTTCATCGAAAGACCTTCATAAACCAAAATTTAACGATGTTGCAAACAACTCGAATATTAAAAGAGTGTTGTTTAGCACCAAAAAACCAACATGGCGTCCTGCAGCAACTGTCCCGCAAGAAAACCATAGCTGCAGCTACGAAAATAATATAGTAGGATAATGAAATTACTTACCCACGAATTAACATTAATTAAATTGACACTTGGTATGCTGGCTGTAACTCAAAGGTGTGATAATGTTTAATGCCAATGACGTATCTATATACTTGATAAAATTAAGTAAAAAAGTGTAAGGTTTAAATTTCCTAAACAAAAATTAGTTCACTAAGAAAAATTATTGAACAACGCCACATTATTACAAGATATTGAACAACTTTTGCCACCAAGAATACTTTCAGTTTAAGCAAGTTTAACATCCATAAAAATGCGCTGAAATGTGATATTTGATTTATGAAAAAAGTAAATCGGCTCTTATTTAGTATTTTCGCCAGACGATAAGAAAGTGGTATTCGAGCTACCAAAGGATAGTTACAAAATCAGACCTAAAGCTGAAAAATTGTATTTTCAAAAGATGTGTTTTGTCACATCGGGGAAACATTTTTTTTAGTTTAATTAGCAATCAGAATACATTTATAATCCTATAAGCTAATCTTATCTCTATACCTGCCATGTTGCTGCTATTTACACAAAAATCTGCTGTCACTATTTTTAACAATGTAACAACGTACACTATACCTATATTGCATTCGCGATGTTTCTGGATGAGGGTTGGCCATGATTTCGTTTTATCAAGTTACTTTCTTTATTATATTTTTTGTTTCCTTTAGGTTGTTGTTTGTTTGTTTGTTTGTTTGTTAATGGACAAGGTCTAGGCATGCAGAGTACCATGTACCTTAGACACCGACTGCTTTGGTCATATGGTCAAAGTCCTACTTAGAATTTTGCCGAGACTAAGGAGTTCCAATCCTAGCAAGGGATCTTTTACCTGCTACACATCGTAGTAACATGGGACCCACGGCTTTACATCACTTCCGAATGATGGCATTCTGTAGATGCTTTCATCTGCATTTTTTTATTTTTGAAAACCTCACCGGGACCGGGAATCGAACTCGCGACCCTTAGATCAGTAGTCAGGATGCTTACCACTGAGGTACCGACCCCGGCATTAATTTTTAGTTTGGGAGGTCGACAATAGAAATGATTATAAAACAACAGCCTAAAGAGTTGCAATCTTCTGTCGTTGGCGTACGCTCTAAATCTAGTTTATATCAAAATCATTTTTTAGGAAGGACTTGCAACAACTGATTTGGCAATATAATTTCGAAAATAGGTTTTTTACAGTAAGTGATTTATTGGTTGATGTTAAGGAACAGTGTGGGTTTACGGGAGGGAGAACATTGCTATACGAAATTCTAAAATCTATGGGATATAAGTATAAACTTACTAATGGACGTAAAATTTTATGTGAACAAAAGTACGTTGTTGAATCCAAAATTAGTTTCTTGGGAAAATATCTACATTTTAAAAATTCCGATGAAAAATCATCTTCGTGTACCTTGATGAAACGTGGATCTACCAAAATGGATCTACGATTCGTTGTTGGGTTCACGAAGATGATAGTAAAAGTAATCCATCTAAATTCAGGGGGGAGGGAAAACGATTCACAATTTTGCATGCCGGAACTAAATTTGGGTTTTTGGAAGGATGCGATTTTTTATTGGATTCAAAAACGACGACAGAGACTACCACAAGACCATGAACGCAACTGTATTTCAAAATTGGGTAATTAATCAGCTTATTCCTGCTTTAGCTAAGATTAATGGTAAATGTGTGGTAGTTATGGACAACGCTCCTTATCATTCTGTGCAGTTGGACAAAACGCCCACATTTTCCACCAAAAAAGGCGAAATGCAGGAATGACTGGTTAAACACAGTGTAAAGTTTTCTGATAACTATACAAAAAAAACAGCTTTGGCAGTTAATTAAACCTTTTAGAGAAAATCACAGCAAGCGCTATGCAGTCGACGGTTCTTAGATTGGGTCTAGGACATTTCGCCGTCGCCGTTTCGCCGTCGCCGTATTGCCGTCGCCGTTTCGCCGTCGCCATTTCGCCGTCTGTCATTTCGCCGTCGCCACTTCGCCGCCGACCACTTCGCCGTCGCCGTTTCGCCGTCGACCATTTCGCCGTCAACTTGAAAGCGGAACAAAGGCCGTGCTGCCAAATAATTATACTTCAATTTATTTTTATACTTTAATGTAATGCAACCTTCACTTTATTTATTTGGACATTAATTTGCTTTCTTATAAACTATCATCTTTGTTAACATACAATAATATACTTGTACTCCGTTGCTGGAAGAAAATGCATAATAAGTTTAATAATAACTACTGTACTTAAACAGCAAGTATACAGTAATATTTAAATTGTAAATTAATATATATATAGGGTGGTTCAAATTTATTTCGGAAAACGTGAATCAACTTATATCGAAAAACATATAATAGCCGAGATGTAAGACGTTGAAGTTGAGTTAAAAAATCTGGTGTGATACACTCACACAACTTCCTTTTACAGTGATCTTATAATTAGCCAAAAATTTGATTTTTAATTTTTAAGCTTTTGTCAAAAATTTTCAAAAAATACAAATTCTACAAAAACGGTACAAAATAGAGCGTTAGTTGAAGAGCCAAATTTTCTCTAAAATTTTAAGCTGAATTCAAAAATGTAATAATATACCTGGTGTTCTATTTAAAATAGAAGTTAATAAAAAAAATTGAAAAAACAAAAGAAACCCACGTTCATTCTTAGTCAGCGAACGGCTAATGTAACAAATGACCTTTTCACCATCGGCCTGTTGTTGGGTAAGGACCGCGCCGATGCCATAACCCGAGGCATCAGTTTGTATTACAAAGGGCACGGAAAAATCCGGGCATGCCAAAATCGGGGCCGAAATCAAGTGTTCCTTGATTGTGCGAAAAGCATATTCACAACGCTCATCCCATACGAACTTAGCGTTCTTCCGAAGAAGAGTCGTCAGCGGGCCTATAAGTGACGAGAAGTTTGGTACGAAGCGTCGATACCATGACGCCATACCGATAACACGGCGCACCTCGGAAACCGAACCAGGAGTAGGGATACGCGTGATCGCCTCCACTTTTTCCGGGTCGACCAGCAAACCCTTCGAATTCACCAAATAACCAAGATACTTAAGCTCGGGCTTACAAACGTGGCATTTGTCCTTACTTAGGGTAAGGCCAGCAGACAACAAACGAGATACAACCTCCCGAAGAACTGACAGGTGCTTATCGAAGGTGGGCGTACAGATCACAATATCGTCAAGGTATGTAAACACATAGGGCTCTAAATCGGCGCCAACTACACGGTCGATTAACCGCTGCCAAGTGGCCGGGGCCGTATGCAAACCGAACGGTAGGCGACAAAACTGATACAACCCGCGATTGGGGACAGTAAACGCAGTCAAAGGCCTTGAGGAGGCTGCAACAGGAATTTGCCAATACGCCGATTTAATATCGAGAGTAGTGAGGTAGTGCGCATCACGAAGTTTATCCAGCGTGCTCGATACATACGGAATAGGGTAATCATCAGGCTGACTAACTTTATTGAGACGGCGAAAATCAACGCAAAAACGATAGCTATCATCCTTTTTCCTGATCATGACAATAGGTGATGACCAAGCGGAAGTGGACGGTTCCACAATTCCCTCTTCCAACATCTTTTCCAACTCCAGATCCACCTGTTTCTGAAGAGCAGGGGAAATAGGATAGTATCGCTGTTTGATAGGGGGCGAAGTCGTCTTAATTTCATGCTCAACTAAATGCGTACAACCGAGTTTATCTCCCATCTGCTCAAAAATGTTCTTAACGAATACGTCAAGTTGCTCGCGCTGAGACTGCGTCAAATGTTCGACGGCCTGGATAGCGTTCACGACAGGAACTAAGTCATCCTTAGCAAACGTCCATTCATTACTTCGAAGGTCCGGCACGATACCCATGCGACGCCAAAAATCAGTACCCAAAATTAAAGCATGTGGTATAGAAGGCACAACTATTACGTCCATAAAGCAAACTTTGTCGCAAAGAGTTATCGGGGCCGTGACAGTCCCTAAGCTTCGACATTCCATGCCATTAGCGATACGACACACGGGGGCTTGACTTGACTCAAGTCGACAATGGCCTTTTACCAATTCCCAACCTTCTCTACCTAGAATCGTGCGTGAAGCGCCAGAATCCAATAATCCAAGAAGCTTATTTCCAAAAATAGAGATCTGTAGATAGGGTCGCTCATCAGGGCCAGCATGACTCAAAATAAAATCTAGAACCGCTTTTGAACAGGAGGCCTCCATAACAGAACTAGTGACCTGAGGATTTTTTATTCCGTTTCCCGAACACGAAGGGCACGTCCTAATCGTAACGTCGGGTTTCCCGCAGCGAAAGCAATGACGTCTCCTCGGCGAGGGACAATCGATAGAACGATGATTAAGTTGATTGCAATTCCAACAACGCGGTGGAGAAGCACCGACAGGATTATTCAATTTTGCGAAAGAATCTCTAGAGGGAGCGCAATTATCATTGGGTGAAACGGCGATCGTATGAATCCTAGGATGGGCTCTAGGCCTTTGATACGCGAGGTCAGGCTCTAACATGCGACTAACGTTAGTTGGGGGCCCACGAAACCCTTGAGCACGTACGTGTGCATCTTCAATTGCCTTACAAGTTTGGATCAAATTTGCGATAGTATGGATAGTCTCCAGGGCCAAATGTGTTTGGAAATGCGGCAATAAGTTTCGTCGGATCAAGCTAAGCCGCGTATACGTCGAGGGCACCGAAGGTAAACGGCGGAATAAATTTTCCATGACAGCCACGAATACAGTGACCGGCTCGTCAGCACCTTGAGTGCGATTCCGAATCTCATCCCATAACCCGGACTCATAATCGCAAGGGAGAAAGGCAGCACGCAATGCCCTAACTAAAGCATCCCAATCACATACTGTATCCCTAATCGAACGGTACCAAATTAATGCGTGATCAGTAAAGAATTCGACAGCTGACCGGAAGAGTTGCTCTTTCGAAACGCCACGTGCGATACGTAATTCCTCTATTCTTTCCAGAAAACTAGACAACCCCGAATGGCCATCAAAACTAAGGTTCCATTTATTAATCGGTAAGTAATTGTTACAGCGAGACGCGGGTTCAAACGCTTGGGTGCTATTTAGGCCCAAAGGCGATTGGAATGAACGAGGGTTACTAATGCCAGGCAAACTAAATCGGACTTGCGAGGGAAACTCGACAGGAGCTCTAGATTGACTCTGAGGATGATCGTGCGCATCATCGAGACTTTGCTCATCGACCTGCGAATAATTGTCATCCAAATTTAATAAGTTAGCCACGCGTGAAACCGAAGGTGCTGTAGTTTCGCTAACCGACGCTAATTTCACTTCCAGATCATCCATAGCTGTTAAGCAGCGATTATACAACTCATTCCTCCTATCGCACAAAGATCCCGTAGGGTTCAAGCGTTCCAGACGATTCGACACATGCAACAACCTAGTCTGAAGGCGCTTATAATCGCCGCTATTACGAACAAGATGTCCCAGGGCCGAAATTTCCTCCACTAAAATTCCCAGTTTCCGGAAACAAATATCTAGTTCCTCCTCAATATTCAATTCAATTCCGGGAAAAGATGCATTCCCAGATTTCTCCAATCTAATCCGTGCACGCAAGAGCTTACGCTTATCTCCAGAATTACCGTCACAACAGACACCCCTAATTCGCAGTTCGTAATCTAACTCCTCTACAAGAAGCCGATCGACATCCATACTGAATGATTATGACAAGAAAACCCAGTAGAAAATTGACAGATAATAAATAATAAAAGCGCGCGACGCGAAGGCACACGAGGGACGCAACGTGCAAAACTTTGATAACTAATCACGATCAAAGAATGTCTTATTACTAAATTTAGAAAAACAAAACGCGGGCTACCAGCGTACAATCGCAAGACGTTCTCCAGGCACTTATCAAATAATCCAGAAGCAAAAAAAATTGAACGCGGTCCAATAGCAATAACCTCCGAAGCAGAGCACAATTACATAAATTTGCAATATTTAAAATAATGGATTAGGTTCATGCACAAATCTTAATAACTAATGGAATAAATATAGCTTAAAATACTGTTAGTACAACGCATGCAATATTATCACTAAATATTTAAATCGGCGCAAAACATCCTAACAATTCGAATGCAAAAGAAATGGTTCGCTAGCTACGGTTATCACATTAAATGGCAAAATTTGGAAACGCCAAAGCACACTTAACAAAAACGGGCCTCACGTTCGGCGCCAAATCCTTCTTGTTAGGCCTTTGTGATGTAAGATTCTGGGCAATCTTTCCAAGCAGCATCAAACAATACAAAAGGTACACTTGGGTGCAATTTGCCGGCCGCCGGCTCAATCGGTAGTAGGGTCGCGGAATTGATATCGGTAGAGTTAATTAAGTATACAAATGCCCAGTGCGCCAACAATTTTTGAAAGTACGACAATTGCACCCCGGTGAACTGTGGAGAAATTGTAAACTCGGTACCTAGCACATAATACTCCCTGTAAGATGGCTCCGATAAAATAACCGAACCGTAGCTAACACAAATCATATACAGATAATTTAAGATAGTTTAATTTCATGCATAAATAAGCTCTATAACTTTTACATTGACAATCTTAATTCTAGCATGAAATGAAGGATGAGAGCCGCCTTAATTAAGTAACACATGCACTAAATGTACTTACAGTTTGGACAAACATATACGTTACAACAAGTTAAAAATGGCCCACCTCGTCAGCGGCTCGCTGCGACAGACTTGAAGCTCTGGATCTGGGCGTCGTTGCGATCGTGGTTCGACGTCGGCCGAGAACGTTTTGCGGTCGTCGGTGGCCTAGGGGGCCGACAATAACAGCGCCGCTCCCACAGGTCGAAAGGCCAAACCTCGGGGCTAATTACCTCCGAAAAACGGTACCCTCTTGTGCCCTAATAGAGCGCCGGCGACAAGGAGAAGCGGGCCCGTGAAGGCTCGACAAATCGCCTCGCAAAACGTTGCGGCACGTGGCCCAGCAGGTCCAGCGACTCCAGGACGAAAACGCAAATTGCGTCAAACACGGCTCGAAGGCGCAATGTTGCCTAGTACGTCTTGCTGTAAGAGGGAAAACAGGGCTCTAATAGAACACGCACGGACAGGCCTCTCAGCGTAAAATAGCTACTCACCCCAGAATGGTTTTTGGGCGCAGAAAAGGAACAGCTCGAATATGCTAACACCAAATAGATCCGCCTTAGCGAAGGAAACCAATGTCCTTAATTATGTTCGGGGGGCTTCAATCCACGAAAACGTGAGGGCATTCCTAAATTCACATCTCCAGCTCGACCAAATAGCCCTAAATAAGCATCCCCGAACTAGTGAATAGCACTACAGAACTGCTCGCTTCGAAAGCTGGCGAAGAAGACGCGTAGCGAGTCTCGGCCTGCTAATGGTTTTTCCAGATAAAAGCTATCGCCAGAAGACACGGCCGAACGCCAGTGCGCAACGCGCGGGAAAATAGCGTTCAAATTCAAAATTATGGAAGGCGGCGCATTCTGCACGTAACAACCTATTATAACAAACATATAAATTCGCGGCCACCATCTAAGGAGAGGGTTATAAATTTATGGTCTGAAGCTCTTTTAAAATGTTCACCAGACATGTGGCAAAATTATTGTAAGCTTTGTGAGGAACTTATTTCGGCAGACTGGACAAAACATATGGGTAACCTTTCGTTTGAAAATATTCCTCCCATCATTATTTCACTAGCAGAATCTGATTCTGAATCACAGTCAGAATCGGAGTCAGAATCTCCTGGTGAAGTAATGGAAGTGGAATAAGGAATTCTATCATTTCGGTTCAAAATTTCAGTAAAACGTGGCAAACAAAAAAGGCTGCTAAACAAGCCAAAAAGGCAGTCATCAGTAATTTAGACGTAAGTAACCAGAAAGAATTATTTAAGCAACAGAGGCGTCTATTATACCTGTACACTACCACGGGAACGTCGGAGCAATCATATAGCAATGCCCAGTAAACAAGAAAATTGAAGAAGATCAAACCCCCTGAGTGGATGCAGCGAAAATGCAGTCGAAACAAAGCACAGCATAGTGCGGTAGTTCATATTTTATTCTTTCAGCTCGTTTAGGCGCTTATTGTAAAGAAGGGATTAACCGAGGTACGGCTATCGCCTTAAAAATCTGGTACACCAAAAAATTTTTCCCTTTGTGAATACGACTGAAATAACGTAAGTTACATCCACAATTTTTAAATTCAAGTCACTAGATTTTCGACCTTGTACCAGATTTTTAAGGCAATAGCCGTACTAACTAATAAAAGACGTGTTGCCAATATCGTCGAAAAATACGCTAAATTCCAGAGGAAGACAATTAAAATTCTAACAATTTTCTGCTACTTGTAAAAAACATGTGATTAGTTTAATAAAAATTTAGATTTATAAAATCTTTTGCTTTAAGATACAGAGGAAGCGCTTGCAACAGCGCAAACGATAAATGATGGAAAACATAACCTTAAGATAAAATTATCGAACGTCAAATATTAAAGTCACAATTCAACTCCTTAAACACCAATCACACTGCCAAAACTGTCTAAATTCCATGGCCAACCCTCATCCAGAAAGATCGCGAATGCAATATAAATGGGTTAACATATAAACACTAACACTGAGTGTCACGCACCGGAAAACACAAAGCAATTTCCCCAAGTCAGATCAAGAATTTATGGTGGAAACCTAGGTGAACAACCAACTCAATATTTATACAAAGAGGCCTCTTAGTCCAGGTTGCTCTATTCTCACACTACAAAAAACTTATGTGAGACAATCTTTCTATACCTATACCATTTAGTAACTGTCCTACGAAACAAAATTGTGGCAACTGAACCGTTACATTTGAAGAAAACTGCAATCGTTTTCTTCTGGCACTTTTATTCTGGGAATTTTCGTCGGAAATGTTGAAACATCCAAATTCAAAATTGCTATTTCGTTTCAGGATCATAACTGTATATCAAGGTTTTATTACTCGTTATATTGACTGTTCTAAAAAAACTCATTTAGGGTAGTCCTTGGCAAGAAAGATAAAAAAATGTAGTCATGTCTGAACTTAAGTCTGTATTTTATTTTGTTTACGAAGACATTTATCACTATTACAGACAAAAGTTTACACTGCATTAAGTTTACTTGTATCAAGCAAAACGGAAAATAAGATGGCATTTACACAACAACAACGAGTGTATTAATCATATCAGTCAATAAAATGGATTTTATTAAGTGTTTTGTAAATGTTTAGGAAAATAGTTTAAAATCAAGATGTAATTTACTTCTCTCTGACTTATGGTAATTCATTTGCTTCAATAGGTCTGTATCAAGTTATGGCAAACTTCAGTTTGATCATGGCATGCTGCGAATGAGTATTTTTTAACACACGATAATATAAGTTTTTTTTCCTTAGACGTAAAAGTAATAGAAAAGCAATTCCCAAAAAGTGTCATCTTTATATACTCGAACCTACAGACACTAAGGATCTCCTGTTTGTTAAGATTTCTCACTACGGACAATCGGATAATGCATACACAAGTCAAAAGAATAATTTGTTACTTCCTACAATTGTTTTCGCTAAAAAAAATAAGTATCTATAGTAAAAGTTATTACAGCAGTGCCCATCTTTTAGCAGATTATAAATGCATTTTTTTTTTAGGCAACCAAACCTACAGCTCTGTGTAAATAAACCCACGAATTTCTCAATACTCCTGCTGGCAAAAAGCAAACATTTGAAACATACTTGATCTTAGCAAACTCTAAGATTGTTCCAAATTATAAATGTATACCACCTAGCTTTTGAGCCCACCATATAGGTGATCTTACTCTAATTAACTAAAATACGTTTTGCATTATTAGAATTGAACTGAGATTCGAAAAATACAGAAAGAAGAAATATATTTTACGTCTTTAATTTGTACAAAATGATGTACAAAATAGGATAAAAACATCTTATTTCGAACCTGCGATTCCAAGCGCAATCAGATTGCTAGTCAAAAGCTATAACGTTATAAAGAACACGGTGACGAAATAAGGAAGTATTCCCCGATCGCGAACCTACAGGGTACGAGCATGTTAAAGTTCAAACATTAATTAGTAATTTTATCTTCATCAGTGTTGTTATAGACTCTTAACCAAATTAGTTTTAGTATCGTTAAGAGCTTCATTACCGCACTGAATGCGGTAATGGACATTACCGTACTCAGTGCGGTAATGGATAGATATTGCCCGCACTCCTTTTATATAAAGAAATACATTGAACCAGAATCTATTGATGAAGATAAAATATTGAACAATACACGTATGCTTATGGCACTTAACGAGACTCGTTTGAATTGCCACAAAACTCGGGCTCACCGCCTCATTTTTTGCAATCAAACTCGTGTCCTTAAGATGCTCATAATCAAACTTGTATCGTTATAGATATTAACGATACAAGTTTTGATTATGAGCATCTTAACGACACGAGTTTGATTGCCAAAAAACGAGGGCGGTGAGCCGAGTTTTTGCGGCAATCAAACGAGTCTCGTTAAGTGCCATAAGCAAACGTGTATTGTTCAATATTTTTATCTTCATCAATAAAGTCTGGTTCAATGTATTTCTTGATACAAAAAGAGTGCGGTAATGTTCATTACCGCACTGAGTGCTCGGTAAATATCTATCCATTACCGCACTGAGTGCGGTAATATCCATTACCGCACTGAGTGCACGGTAATGAATCTCATAACGATACTAAAATTAGTTTGGTTAAGAGTCTATAACAACACCGATGAAGATAAATATCTATTAACTAAACTAGTGTGAGAACTTAAATGAAACATGTATTTGCTTGATTGGGAAATTAGAATGAACTGGAAAAGGCTAATTAATATTGAATTAGCGATTTAATTCTTCTTTCTGAAGAACTGTTATAAACCATACCTTGGGTAAAAATAACATTTGACAACAATGCAAATGCATGGGTTCTGTGATTAAAAATTCGAATGTCTTTTGTCTGGGTTTTTAACATATTTGTCAAGCAAATTAATTTGCAATTGACATTTGCCCAGTGTGCATTATTTTTTCTTATTGATTACGTTTTTTCGGTTCGATTGCATTTTCTATTGTTTGTAGCTTACCCCATTAGTGTAATATTTGGTCCTCTTTAATTATTCATTTTTCTACGGTGTTCTTGGAAGTTTAAGTTATTGCATTAATCATCGTTATGGAGTACAATATAAATGAGTACGTTGATATGATAAGAAGTCGCGTGCACCACGGGTAAGGGCCAGGCTTGCATTAAGCAAGTCTCTCGGTTCGAATCCCGCTGGGGTCGAAATTTTTCCGTAGCCTTGGCGATTGGAATCGGGCTCGGTGAGACCATTCACAGTTGAGCACCAAATTATCTGTGCTCTACTCCGAACCACAGACCTAAGAGATAGAGTAACAAAGTCAACACATCACCAAGACATACACCTCACACAATGGTTGCTGCGCAAGCACCAAAGGCGCGCTCCAACTCTGTATCCTGAATCCGGGGTAAGTTGAGCATTGTACCGCCAGATGCCAGCGCATAAAGCACCAGCCTCTACACCGTAAAGTAAATGAGGTTACATATAATACATACATACGTTGATATGAAATGGATTCTTGATGAGTATAGAGGGAATTCTCTTGAAGCTACTAGGTTATAAGCTCAGCAATTTTGTAACAGAAGGCATCCGAGCCATGTTGTAATTAGAGCTGCAAATCACAGACTTACGGAAACCGGAAACAACCTTCCCGTTCACCATTTGGATAAATCTCGACCAAGACTTGTCCGAAATATTAATTTAGAAGAAGAAAAAGTTCTTGATATGGTAGCAAACGATCCTACTACAGTGTTCGTGCTGTTTCTAGAGCTGTTGGTGCATCAAAAACTACGGTTCACATTATAAAAGAGACGATGGACTTCATTCCTACCACAAAATTAGAGTACAGCATCTTTTTGGAGTAAAATCTTATTTTAGCGTTAGGAACTTCTTCTAAGAGATGACACGTCGGGCTACATAGGTCAAGAATGTCTTGGTTTGAATGATGTGCTATTTAGAGCATCCGTTACATTAAAGGTTTAGGTATATGTCAAATGCTGTCTGAAGTCTACTACCAGTGATCTAAATTATCTTTTTTGAATTTCACTGTAATACGGATGGGGCCATAATTATACAGGGGTGTAGAAATGCTTTACGCACCATAGGGGATTTCAAAAGGTAATTTTTTCATATGAAAATATTTGCTTTCCTAATTATTTTAGAGCAAACTTGTATTGAAGTCTTTTGTAGAGAAAAAAAATTCTGTATCGCATTTATGCCAGCATTTGTCATTTTACATTTCGGAAAACCGAAAATTTAAAGAAAAAAATTACCATTTTTAGACAAATCAGTGGTGCCTTGAAATTACTAAATCATCTCAAAGCATCAACAAATTAGTTTGCTGTTTATTTGTTTGCATCTGTCAAATATAACGGCAAACAAATAAACAGCAAACTAATTTGTTGATGCTTTGAGATGATTAAGTAATTTCAAGGCACCGCTGATTTGTCTAAAAATGGTATTTTATTTCTTTAAATTTTCGGTTTTCCGAAATGTAAAATGACAAATTCTGGCTTAAATGGATACAGAATTTTTTTCTCTACAAAAAACTTCAATACAAGTATGCTCTAAAATAATTAGGGAAGCAAATATTTTCATATGAAGAAATTACCATTGAAATCCCTATGGTGCGTAAAGCATTTCTACACCCTGTATATAACAGCAATGAGATAACATGAAAAACAAAATAGAATGCTTGAGTAAGAGAGAGATGGCCATACGAAAAAATTATTTTAGTAGGCATGTTTAGTTGACAAATGTCATAATTAAATTAAGCGTCAAGCCTTCTCGAATATTTGCTACTATGTTTATCTCTTTCTTACTCAAGCAATACGAGTTATTTTCTTACTCATGTTATCTCATTGCTGTTATATACCGTGCGTCCACGAGACTACGCACCATGGCGCTGGAGTGATGCTAGTTTATTTTAAAGATCTACTCTTCCGGTGGTAATTGATAGTCAAACGGTTGCTAAGCATTGACCATTAAAATTGAATTTCTAAGTAACAAATGAAGTGCCTTCAGAAATGATCAAACGTTTTTGAATGGTCATGGTTATACAACGTATAAATAGTATGTTGGTGGCACTGTAAGTCTATGTCAAATTCGAGGTAATCAGGTTAGGTTTTGCGTCAGTCTGTGTCAAAGTTGACGCAAAACCTAACTTTCTAACCTCGATTTTGACACCATACTTCAAGTTGAATACCACTTAATCGTTTATTGCCATAGAAAAATAAATATAATAAGGTTTGTTGTTAAGCTGTTTTCGTAAAAGCAAGAGCTGATCTTTGGGAGAAATTAACGTTGTTCTGATTCCATGGTGCGAAACCCTGTGGACACACGGTATAATTGTGGCCCCATTGGTATAAGACATACGTTTTAAACGCTGTGTTTTGTTATTTCTGACGTCACAGAAAAAAAATAATGTGTAGATTTTACATGTAGGTCGTTCGATCATTGATAGATTACGTGTCCGACAATATGGTGGGATTAATAATAATTGACCTACTTTGAAACTTTTACGAAACTAGCTGGCCCGGCAAACGTTGTTCTGCCCAAAAATAATTTTTCTCTGAAACCCCGTTTCACCATTATAGAGTTCTAATTTTGTCATGTCCATCGTCTTGAACTTAAAAATAAATGCCATTTTCGCAATCAACGTCCCAAAAAATCCTCAATAACGACACCCATATCAATTTTTAGGCTTATTTACCCCATTTCACCCCCTAAGGGGTAGCGGACCCGACAGACGTTGTCCTGCCCGAATGTTGGTTTGCCTGGTATTAGCGGGTTCAGCAAAAGTTTTTTCGATATTCGAATTTTCGATTTTTTTATTTTAAAAAATATTGGGGGGGGGGGGGGCGAAATTTTGGGGTTATATATTTTGATATGCGAGAAATCTTAAAACAAATTTTAAAAAATCGTCAACATTTTTTTTAAATCGTCAAAAAATAAAATAAAAAATTCCTATCTAAACCATTCAGAGGCCCACTCAAACACACACAAAAAAATTCATCAAAATCGGTCCAGCCGTTTAGGAGGAGTTCAGTCACAAACACGTGTACAGAAGACTTATTTATGTAAAGAGGGGTGGTGGGGGGATGAAAATTTGGGGGACCCGGCAGACGTTGTCCTGCCCCAACATTTGTTTGCCTGGTATTAGCGGGTTCAGCAAACGTTTTTTCGATATTCGAATTTTCGATTTTTTTAATTTAAAAAAATACTGGGGGTGGTGGGAGGGGGGTCAAATTTTGGGGTTATATGTTCTGATATGCGAGAAATCTTAAAACAAATTTTAAAAAATCCCCATTTTTTTTAAATCGTAAAGAAATTTAATAAAAAAATTCCTAGAACCCGATTGCAGCGAAACCTACCGGGTCCAATGGTTTGCCTGCTATTAGCGGGTTCAGCAAACGTTTTTTCGATATTCGAATTTTCGATTTTTTTAATTTTAAAAAATACTGGGGGTGGTGGGAGGGGGGTCAAATTTTGGGGTTATATGTTCTGATATGCGAGAAATCTTAAAACAAATTTAAAAAATCCCCAATTTTTTTTTTAAATCGTAAAGAAATTTAATAAAAAAATTCCTAGAACCCGATTGCAGCGAAACCTACCGGGTCCAATGGTTTGCCTGCTATTAGCGGGTTCAGCAAACGTTTTTTCGATATTCGAATTTTCGATTTTTTTAATTTAAAAAAATACTGGGGGTGGTGGGAGGGGGGTCAAATTTTGGGGTTATATGTTCTGATATGCGAGAAATCTTAAAACAAATTTAAAAAAATCCCCATTTTTTTTAAATCGTAAAGAAATTTAATAAAAAAATTCCTAGAACCCGATTGCAGCGAAACCTACCGGGTCCAATGGTTTGCCTGCTATTAGCGGGTTCAGCAAACGTTTTTTCGATATTCGAATTTTCGATTTTTTTAATTTTAAAAAATACTGGGGGTGGTGGGAGGGAGTTCAAATTTTGGGGTTATATGTTCTGATATGCGAGAAATCTTAAAACAAATTTTAAAAAATCCCCAATTTTTTTTTTAAATCGTAAAGAAATTTAATAAAAAAATTCCTAGAACCCGATTGCAGCGAAACCTACCGGGTCCAATGGTTTGCCTGCTATTAGCGGGTTCAGCAAACGTTTTTTCGATTATTTAACTTTCGATTTTTTTCATTTTAAAAAATATGGAGGAGTGGTGGGGGGTGAAATTTTGGGGTTATATGTTCTGATATGTGCGAAATTTTAAACATAATTAAATAAAGAAATTTGTCAAAAAAATTTTTTTTAATTCCTAGAACCCGATTGCAGCGCCACCTACCGGGTCCAATTGTGAATCTAAACCATCCAGGGACCCACTCAAACACACACAAGAAATTTCATCAAAATCGGCCCAACCGTTTAGGAGGAGTTCAGTCACATACACACGTACGGAAGAATTATATATTATTACGAAATAAGAGAAAAAAACTGATCCTCAGCGGGCTGTGAAAATTGAATGTGAATAATATGTTGGTGGCACTGTAAGTCTATGTCAAATTCGAGGTTAGCAGATTAGGTTTTGCGTCAGTTTTGACACTTATGACGCAAAACATAACCTGCTAACCTCGAATTTGACTTAAACTTACAGTGCCACCAACATATTATTCATACGTTTGAATTTACACAGCCCGCTGAGGATCAATTTTTTTTTTTTGGTTCTCTTGATATATAAGGAAGATACAAAGGTGTAACGGGGAGAAATGAAACACATTGTATATTAGACTTAGATACCGAATTCGCTTAATTGCTGAAATGGAATGCTCAGTCAGGGAACTGCGTAATACTTAAATTCGCTTAAACTCGTTTCGACAACTGAACAAACTTGGCATCAGTGTATATCACTAAGTACAAAATTTTTTATGTAAGCACATTATACACAATCGTTAAAAAATGTTTAAAACTTATCAATATCCTTTATCTAATAGACTTGTCCGTCCGTCCGTCCGTCCGGGACGCTGTTTCAGCAGCCAAACCGTAAGAGATAGAGAAAAAAGTTATGAAAGTTATATGTTTGGAATGGTCATGTCAGCTCAGGAACCGAATTTCAGTCACGTGACACTTCCGGTTTTCGAGAAATCACAAAAAAGACCGTTTTTCAAATAGAACGCGTATTAAATAAAAATGTTTCAGCAGCCAAACGGAGCTGCGACCCTCTGCGCCTTAAAACGTCGATCGGTTAGGCAACCACTTTGACACCTTCCAGGTCTGGGTACAGTTTTTATTTAATACGCGTTCTATTTGAAAAACGGTCTTTTTTGTTTTTTTAAATGAGACATTTGTCTCACTGGATTGCTTGTATTTATTATTTTGTTACAGATCGTTTAAAATTCTCATAAAGATGCTCTTACTAATTTTAAATTCTGTGATAAATGTGTAATTCCGGCTACTAGACAGTAATTCTTACAAGCCGAACTTATTCTCAGTAGCTGTAAAGGTAAAAATAATTTTGAAAATTGTACGACACTCATTAATGACCAATAGAAAAATTAGTTCACGAGCCGTAACCAATACAACAACAAAATTTCTTGGAAATATTTTGTAGGTAGACATTACTTCTTTTTAAGGTTTGTGTCGTTACGATTTTCTTACTGAATCTGCATTCGAGCATTAATTCATATCCGGAAATAATTTTTCTTGCATTCCAACAACGTCCTAATTTGCCCTTGCGTCGCGACGTTGTTGGAACGCACTCAACAAAAAATCCTGAATGAATTAATGCTCTTATAAGATTATATGTGAAAATTGTGATAACGAATGCTCAGAACTAAACGAAAGTGTCCCTCAACATGACTTCCATAGCTTAAGGGGGTGTTGTTGAGGTCATTTTAAGAAAAACATGTCTGATACATAGACACACTGTTAATTTTGTATTTTTTTGAATTTTATGATTTTGAAGACTATATTACTGCAGTAATTGTATAAAAAGTTTACCTATCTAATTTTTGCATAAACCATTGACTCCCTACAATTGAAGAAGAGTCTCTTCAAAGAGTATTATAATCAGCACGAAGAGTTGCAGCCTCCATAATCTTAGTAATAACCTCTTCTTTTCAGAGCTGAGCTGATTTTGGCATACACAATACTAAATTTTTAACAATTGTTAAAACAGGATAAAGAAAAAAAACAACAACTCATAGCCAACATAATTTTATTTTCGTGAAATTAACAATCAGTACGTGGTACATATTTATTGAATTTAAAGCGGTTGTATTTTCGTTACGACTGAGTTCATCAGACATTTTTTACTTAAAATGACCGCAGCAACACACTTTTAAGCTATGGCCTTCATATGGCGGGACACCCTGTATTTAATAGATAACTAGATGAAGTTTGCGTTGGCACAGCTTTTCAAATGTCATTTCAATTTACAAGCTTTTGCCGGTCCCGGCTGCCTTCGTTACTATGGAACAAGTTTGTGTTATTGTTTGGATAAGTCATATGATAGATACTAATGTCATAATTCTTTTTAGTTTTCGAAAGTGAATTTGCAAGTGTGAAACTATGGACTCGGATGTCGTAAAATAGTAATTTACGTTACAAGTAGAGAAAGTGGAGCTTTTAAGTACGAGTGAGATGTTTCCGGAAGAAACCGTTAGGCCTAGTCCGGAATTTCGAAACGAGTATGGAAAAGCCACTTTCATACGAGTTTCGTATAATGTTTTTTCGTACACTAGCATACAAAACGGAATAATAAATTTATCCTTGTATCTGAATTTGCCGTAAAATGTATTAATTAGAAAGGTACACTTTGAGGTATTTTTACGGCAAAGTAAAAAGTGTTACTTTGCCGTACGAATACCGCAAACTACTACTTTGCAGTACGAATACCGCAAAGTGTAACTTTCTAATTAATAAATTGTACGGCAAAGCAGTTCTTTCAGTGCTAGTGTAGGAAAAAAAAATATTGCACGGTACATGACCGGAAAGTGTTTTGCAGGTCTCCCCAGGTCTTCCAGGGCGAACCGCAGGCGAACCCTGGAATCTACTTGGTTCGACCTGCAAAACACTACTTTCCGGTCTTGTAACGTAATAGTAATTTGTACAACTAGTTTTGAAAGTCATACTTTTTTCAATAATTTTCAGTTTGATAACCAGGGCGAAGCCCGAGTTAATCAAGCAAATGCATGAAAAAAAGGACTTTGGACACGTAGTTTTTTTGCATAGTGATCTCTTGTTCGAAATTTAGTCGAAAAGAACTTCGGAATTGACAACTGTCAAATTGGACATTTCAATAAAATAGTTTTAAAAAAGTGTACTTTTTTTCACGATTTTTGCGTTTAAAAAGAGGAACTTTAAATACGATTGATTTTTCTTTAAAAAAAACACGACTTTCACGATCACTATGCAAAAAATCTTACATTTCACACCCCGTGAGACAACGATGTCGCACGCTTAAAAAACATCGATGTCGCAAACTGAAATTGACGCCTATATTTGAAATCTAGGCGGCGGCTCACAGTCGTAAAAAAAGTATAGTGTACAACAAGATGAAAAGCACTTTTCACATTTGTGGCGCTTTATGACACTCGCCTGAGGCTTGTGGTCACGAAACTTCCCCACTTGTGTAAAAAGTGCTATTTTCAGACACTAGTTGTACAATATACTAATACATTACGAAAAAAAGTGTCTTGTTCTCATCTCGTGTCCACTGAGAGTTGTATTATTAAATGGAAGAGCAACTCATACTGACCTGCGCATGAAAATATGTACACATTTGAAGAAAATAAGGTAGACACTCGCTCACTGGGGGTGTCGTGCGTTTGCGCAGTTCAGATTTGTCTATCAGTCACTCAGCTGTGTTCGAAAATAATATAACTTACATTTATTTTAAATTTGTTAGCGTTTTAAATTGGACGCATGCCCCTCTTTACTACGAAAGATGGGATTTGCATATACTGAATCCCGTATTTTTTTGAAGAATATTTCTGTAAAAATGCCTTTTTGTGGAAATCGAGGATCGATTCCTGGTGTTCAATATTTTTGGTAAGGTTGTCTCATAATTAAAATAATAATTAGCTAAGTAGCTAAGAGTTTTTTTGTTTTCAACAGAGTAACTGAGGCAGGGGCGGACTGGCTAAGGATGCCGGGATGCGATCGCATCCCGGGCCCTTGGGCCATCCGGGCCCTAAGGCTTTAAACTAAAATGCAACACCACTAGTGGGTTTTACACAGGCACAATTTTGGCCCCCCGCAATTAATTTGTATGTATTATGTAAATGTAATTAAAAATAGCTCTTTAGGGGCTCCAAAATCCCATAGCACCGGAAATATCTTATTGATGTAAATACTTCTTTGTGTATAGAGCTAAAAAATATATAACTTTCACTCGTCCAGCGTATACAACCCTATACGTTGCGTACAAATTTTCTAATGACACTGGGCGTGTACGCAAAATAAACTGTGAGAGCTCGTTTTTCAAAGTTTTCAAAAAATAGTGTGAACTCGACTGCGATCTTCAATGAAGCAGGATCTCCTGAAGGTTCTTTTTACTAATCAGTATAGAATTAGATTCCAAGCACCGAATCAATCATAGATGCACTTGGAGAAAGTTCTAAACTCCTCAGTAAAATGTTTGTTGAAGTAGTTCATTTGGTAATATGTAATGTATAGAATAATAATAATAATACCACTCTAAATTTTAATAAACAAAATGATGTTACTTACGACAATGAGGATATACCGGGTGACAATGAGACCAGGGCCCAGCTTATATCTTTTTTTATTTATGAATTGATTTAGATAAAATTTTATATGAAGATACTAGAGATAATTTAGGATTGACCGATAGATATAGTCAAAATGGTTGACTTCCGGTTTCACCACAAATTACACCAACTTTGATTTTTTTCAATCTGTATATTTTATGTTTTTCGGAATCTACAAATCAAATTACATAAACTACTCTGGCCAAATTTTCAATTTTTCAAACAGAAAAAATATTTTTTTAACTTTTATTTTTACGATAGAAGGCTGTGACTTCAAAAAATATGTTCGAATTGACTCTAGCAACTAATAATAATAGCTATTTTATTAATAATGTTCAATAACAAACCCTTAATAAAAAGAACAAATTTTGCCTAAACACGTTTTTAAAAGAAAAAAGTCACTTTTTTTAAATGGCCCAAACCAAGGGCCATCTTGCCATTAAGCAGAAAATTTAATTATCAATCTAACGATATGCATCATGCACTACTTTATCTTTATTTAATATTGAAGAATAATTAATTATTTTTCTTAATATTTCTGTATAATATCTAAGTAAATTCGGCAGCACTGTTTTATGCAATTTGAGTCGTAGATTGCGAAAAAAAATCAAAGTTAGTGCTATTTCCGGTGAAACCGGAAGTCGGCTATTTTGATTATACATATATGTGTACGTCAATCCGAAAATGATGTCTAGTATCCTTGTATCAAATTTCATCCAAATGCATTCATAAGTAACGAAGATAGAGGCATGGCCCTGGTCTCATTGTCACCCCAGTATATAGTTTCATTCTATACATATTTATATATTGCTTGTTTATGAAGTATTTTTTGATGATTTTTATTTATGTTTTTATGACCTAATCTTCTTGAGAATTTAAGCCTAGTCTTTCGAAACGTAGAAGATAAGAAAAATAAAAAAAGCAGTTTGTTGTGTGGTCATTACCATAAACTTAAAAAACATTAATACCAATGGATCACGAAAGCCTGCAACAAAATATAATTTATACATCAATATATTCAATAAGATGATTATTAGAAAGTTATGCAATGCATGATTCAATCAACATGTTCAGTACATTGAGACTCTCCGCTGACCCCCACCTTGCCCCTTACCTAATCCACTTCACAAGCTCGCAGGTTGCGAGTGCCAACTTGGTACTTGCGAGTTACATTATTGGTCGTAGGCCTTCCTCGAATATAATTTTTGCAAGATTTGAATTGCGCGCTCGTGTAGTGTTACTAGTAGGTGGTTGTTACTAGTTGGTGCCTGTTAGTCGCATCCTTAAAATAGCGTTTTAGGCTATAAAATGTATCGCACCACAGCGAAAAAAGTTTTCAGCTTCTCGGCGATATTGCCTCCGGCGGCTGGGGCGTCGCCCAGGCTCGAGCTATACGGCATAACCTTGTGCGGGCCGCGGGCCCCCCCTAGGCACTCAGCATCCCGGGCCTATTAGTCCCAGTCCGCCCCTGAACTGAGGCCAAATTAACATTGGAAAGCAATTATTCACGAAAAGGTATGCATTTTTGTGAATTTTTAAATATTTCACAATATTGTGATTCTATCTATTCTATCTATCTAATTATTTTGGGTCTAAAATCAAATGCAACTGGATGTGATAACATTAATTTAACAATGCTAAAACTAATCTTACCATTTTGTAGAAAGCCTATATCGAATATTATCAATCTCTCACTTGAAAGTGGAACTGTGCCTTTATTATGGAAGAAAGCAATTATTAATCCTCTGCCAAAGGTACCTACAGCAAAAGACTTAAAAGATATTCGACCCATTAGCATACTGCCCACTTTATCCAAAGTACTTGAAAAAGTAGTTAATAATTTTTTAACACAGCATATCTTCTTAAACGACTTGCTACCTAACACGCAATCAGGATTCCGGAATAAGTTCAGCACAACTACTGCTATGCTAAAAATAACAACGGATATTGCTCGCAACATGGATAACTCCGAAGTTACATATTTAGCTCTCCTCGATTACAGTAAGGCTTTCGACGTTATTAACCGAAAATTGTTACTAGCCAAGTTAAAGTACTACGGAATCAGTCCAAGAACTTTACATTGGTTTTGTAATTACCTATCAGACAGGTATCAAACAGTAAAAATAGATAATTGTATGTCACAAGAACTTCAGGTCTTCCATGGTGTTCCGCAAGGGAGCATATTGGGCCCCACTCTCTTTACAATTTTTACTGCAGATCTGCCAGATGTGATGGTA
>CALNHX010007227.1:0-77032 GCA_940337035.1 Agriotes lineatus
CACTGTATTTGATTTAGCGAACGGATATCACCATTCAGAAGTAGATGTGAAAATGTTATTTTACTTCACCATTTGGTATTTATAGCGGGTGACCGATTTCAAAACTGAATATAGCAAAAGCTTGGTATATCACAAGGCTAGAAAAATTTGAATAATTTTAAAACACCAGGTAGGCCGGGCTCGGTAGCTCGGTCGTTAAATATTTTGACTACTGATCTAAGGATGAGGTCTCGGTGAGGTTTTTAAAAATAAAAAAATGCGGATAAAAACCTCTGCAGAATGCCATCATTCGAAAGTGATGTCGAGCCGTGGGTCCCATGTTATTACGATGTAATATGTCTCGGCAAAATTCTAAGTAGGACTGATTGTATGACCATAGTAGTTGGTGTTTAAAGTATAGTATTCCAACTAGAAATTGGAAAGCTATTTAAAATCAGGCGTTAAAATTATATAAATTGTTATATTCCCCAAGTTTTTATAAAAACCTTTTACGTGACGTCATCAAAATACAGACGTTTTAAGCAGATAATTTGGTGACGTAATTTTTATAAAACTGTGGGCTGTCACACTATCAAAATCGGGGATTTTAAAGATGCCTCAGCCATATTTTAAAAGAAAGGCACTAACACATTCACAAAGGGCTACCAAATGCACGACAGAAAATGTAAAATTAAGTTAAATATAAATAGCACCTGACTTCAGTCTCAAAAGGGTTGTATGAGAAAGTGTGTTTAATCATTGTTTTAAACAATTTATTATCATTGGATTGTTGTAATATTAAACTCCTGATAACAATAAAATAACATGCAATAAGTATAAAAATTACAGTTATAAATCTATAATATAAATGTTACATTAACCGGTGATGTTCATTGTAATATTGGAGAGAACAAAGTTATATAGCGTATACCATGTGGTAGGTCATACCTCTGATAAATCAATTCCAATTCTAAGTGTTGTAGGATACAACAAATCTTATTAAACAAATCTATTCACTTTAATAGCTAAATAAGGCTTCAACGTTTAACTTTATGTTAAATTCAAAACGTCAGCTCCACTTTTTCGTTGGTAAATTCTTTTAAATCAAAATTTTTAAGACATGTCTTAAATAAATCTGTTTCAGATCCTCTTTTTTAACAAGAGGCCAATGCATGATCATTACAAAATTACCTAGAAGTAGGCTTTTTGCTTTTATTAGCCTTTTATAATTTAATTAATGCATACACTGTTAGTTTTAAACCTTTACTTATATTTATGCAAAATCATATCATAGCAATATACTATATGCAACATGCTATAAATAATCCATATAATGGAAAATACAGTGTTAATCAGGTGGTTTCCAATAAGAGGGAAACCCCTGTTCTATAACGCCACAGAGATAAAATAAACATATAATAGTTATATAGTAAGGCCCTTTTTATATAGTGTAAAACCAATAACGTGAGTAAGTGAGTAATATCTAACAGTGTATTAAAATTGAGATTTAAAAACAATACATACGTAAATAACACAAATTTAATGATCGAACAGGTATTTAAGAAGCACACACAAATCACAGAACAAATGCACACTAAAAGAAGTGAAAAGTATAATGGTAAACGATTAAATAGTTATAGAACATTTGCAACATGGTGATCTGTTTAAGATTTGAGCCAACATTTCAATTTATTTTAAAAAAAGTAAATATAAAGTCGCAAATTGAACAAAAATAAGGTTTTTCCCCTGTATGGGTCTTCATATGGTTCACTAAAACATAGTTTTGTGCTGCTTTATATTTGCAAATTGAGCATGAATAAGGTTCTTCTCCCCGATGTGTTATCATATGTTTAACTAATAGTACATTGTGTATCTAAGACGAAAAGCGTAACAATCCCAGACTCCTGTGTTGTTGGGCTCGGCGTTCGCCTCGCCCAACAAGATTCACAGTCGTCTGGGATTGTTGCTTTTTGTCCAAGATACACATACTATTTTTCCGCCAATCGATAGGAGTAATTAAAAAAATTAGGAAATAGTACTCGAATATTCCCTGCCTAGGCCGGGAATAATATTCCTGTACAGTTGTATTGTAAATTACCTAGCAACGGCTGATGTAATGGAACGTTTGAATTATTCCTGTACAGTTTTATTGTAAGTTACCTAGCAACGGCTGATGTAATGGAATGTTTGACTTTGCTCAACAAAATTTTGTCAATAATGTGACAGTTCTAGTACGATTGGCGGAAAATCACATTTTCGTGCTGCTTTATAATCGCAAACATTGCATAAAATTTTTTTTCTCCTGTATGCATCTTCATATGATTAGTTAAAGCACCTTTCAGTGATGCTTTATACTCGCAAATAGTACATGCGTAAGGTTTTTCTCCTGTATGCGTCTTCATATGGTTTACAAAAGTATCTTTCCGTGATGCTTCATACTCACAAATAGTACATGAATAAGGTTTTTCACCTGTATGAATCTTCATATGGTTCACTAGAGCACTTTTCAATGACGCTTTATACTCACAAATAGTACATGAATAAGGTTTTTCTCCTGTATGCGTCTTCATATGATTCAATAAATAACCTTTCAGAGAAAATTTATATTTGCATATTAAACAAGAATACGGTTTTTCTCCTCTATGTGTCTTCAAATGTTTAACTAGATAACCTTTTTGCGCTGCTTTATACTTGCAAAAAGTACATGAATAAGGTTTTTCCCCAGTATGCGTCTTTAAATGTTTAACTAAAGTACCTTTTTGCGCTGCTTTATAGTCACACATAGTACATAAGTAAGGTTTTTCGCCTGTGTGCGTCTTCATATGGTTGACTAAACCACCTTTTTGTGTTGCTTTATATTCACAAATTGAACATGAATATGGTTTACGCTCTTCTTTCCCTTCATACTGACGGACCTTGCAAGGTAACTGTTCTTCTAGTTGGATTTCATTTGTTGCACTCGTACAAAACAGTTCATCTTTTACAACTTCCTCCTGTTTAATATTCAATTCATGATAAACCGTGGTGTCGATAGTATCTTGAATCATCTCTTGTCGAAAGTGTAAATTTGCAACTTCTTTTTACTTTCATTGACCTCAATCGATGGTTCATGTAATATGCTGATCGTTGCAGTAGGCATATTATATTCAACTAATTCATTATCCATATCCATTATTATAAGGAAAATGCAGAATACGGATATAGTAAATGCAATATCTGAAAATAATTTTTAAAAAACGGAATTCAGTTATATTAAGTCGGGTGTCTATTTAAAAAAATATTAAGAGATTTCCTATTCTAAATCTAAGATTTTTACCCACATTAAATAACATGCAATTTGAAGAAATAACTCGTTTAAGAATGGGTTAGATGCAAACGTAATTAATATTGGATTCCAAACAAACCACCATATTTGCAGCAAAAACAACAGAATTTACCGCACAAAACAATACTAGCACACAAGTTTTATTAAAAAGCCGCCGAAACGACTTTTTAAAAAACGTTTATTTTATTTTACAATGAAATATAACATTGGAAGTACACAGCTTAGCTGCCAGACAATATCTTACATCTAGCTATGAACTAACTGGAACTTATCTTAAAGGTGCAAGCTACTTGTATATATACTATGTCTAATCAGCTAAGATAAGCGTTATCTCTAAAAGGGAGCGTGAGGCAGAAAGCCACGTGCGTTCAAGGTTTGCAGACTTGCAGTTCACACAAAGAAGCTATTATCGTTCAAGGTTGCAAGCTTGCAGTTTACACAGGGGGCCATTGTCTAGCTATAATGTAACTCGTCCGCCGATAAAATGTTTAATAGCCGGATTCAAATATGCCTCTATTGAACTTACAAAAAAGAAAAGAAAATTAAACTTACGCATTTACGTTAACTGGTTCAAAATTTTTATTTAGAAATCTAATAAGTTTAATCTTCATTGTGTTTCTATTATGATATAAATACAATACAAAAATAATTAACATAAGAATAGTAAGCAGCGTAAATATAATCGCAGACACACTTAGGTTATCGGATTTAGTATAATTAATAGGTTTTAACAAATTTTCATATTTATTAAGCTTAATTCTGTCCTCGACCAATTTCTGGGTGTCAACAGGTATCAAGTCAATCTTTGAAACATTTATGTGATTCGACTCAGGAATTATTAAGCGGTCAATGTTTGAAATTTTTAAATTAACAATTTCATTTGAGGTTCTTTTTGCGGTGAACAACATATGTTTTTGATTTATCGAAACAAGACAGTCTGAACTGAGGTGTAAGAGGTTGGTGCCGGATATTCCTTTTCTAAAATTCTGATTTTTACATTTGACGTTCAATATTGCTTCAGATGGGGAAGATATTAACCATGTCGCAGGATTTATTTGTGATATTTTGATCTCTGTTAAATTGAATAAATAAGGGATACATGTTTTATTTTTATTAAATGACAGAAGTTGTGTTTCGCACAATTTGTCGTTGGGAATTTCGAGGTAGTTATTTTGATTAAAAAAGTAGGTGTCTAAAGTTAAAAGTTTACAATGACTTATTTCAACGGGAATGCTGCTTTTAACATTGAATAATAAAGTGCTATATGTAGGTATAATCATACGAAATTGATAGTTTTGGATAAAAATTGGAAATGCTATTAATTGTATCATTTGATAGTCGTTGGTTTTGGAAGTAAGGGGTATTTCGAATATAAATGTAATTCTGTTTTTAACTTGGTAAACTTTTGTAATGATAATTGACTCGTATAAATGTAAATACTGTAACTCTGCAGGATAGGAAATAGTTAAAGCTTTTTCTGATATGCTATTGAGATACGTCGAAATTTCATTTAGATTTTTAATTAAATCGTCATTATCAATTAATGACATATGCATCTGTTGATTTTGGGCAAAAGTTAATGCATTTTCTAGTTCCAAACAAGTGTTAATGAGTAGTTGTAAAAATTGAATTGCTTCCAGCAAGACTGTTTTTAAGGAGTATGTAGCGAGATTTTTGCCTAATTCTTCATTTTGTAAAATTATTTTATTTATATTTCTATCTAATAATTCCTGGCTCTTTGCTATAACATTGATTACTGAAATGGTATCGTTTAAAATTTTAGTTTGCTCTAATATAATGTCATTTTGAATTTTATTGCTTTCTTGTAATTTTGTAATCATAGATTCGTATCTGACTCCATCGTTGACGTCGAGGTTGCCAGTTAAAAATTTGAAGGCGGATCCAAGTCCGTCGAAAAGTCCTCTCTTATTAATTTTGTGTTTAACATCAGGGAATAATTGATGTAAGAGTTTATCTGCTTTTTCAATATATTGTTTTCATATTATGAGTAAATTGTTACGATTAATAAAAACATCGTCAATCCTTTTAAATTTTGTATATTCAATAACGTAACTTTTATTTTCAAGTAACGGTATTACTTTCATTAAATTAGTTCTAAGTGTGTCATAACTAACAAATATAGGAGTATAATCTACATTTCTAATAAGCGTCCATTCGCTTTGTTTAAGCACTACGTTTCCTAAGTTTAAGAGATATAATCCCGGATTATCTTCTAAATTCTTAATAATAATGATTCGCAAATGTGCCTTCGAAGCGAATAGATCTGTGCGTGTATCACTCCTCTGCACGTGTTTAAATTGTAACTTTTGCACAAGCATAACAGATATTTTATAAATTGTGAGTGATAATACTGAAAACGAAATGTTGTTTACGCAAGGTCAGTTAAAAGACATACGTGATACTGTAAAAAGTACATTAGAAGAGGAGAAGTTTTTAGAAGCGATAGCTACAAAGTTATCACAAATGGTGATACTTAAGCTTGAACATAAACTAAACGAGTTATCGCAGAAATGTGAGGACTTGGAAAAAACAGTTGTAAAACTTGAAAAAGAAAATGAGGACCTAGTTAACGTCGCCGATAACCTGGAGCAATACACCAGACGGAACAGCTTGAGAATATTCGGGATCAAGGAAAAACCGGGTGAAACTAATAAAGATGTGGAAGAAGCTATCCTGCAAATGTGTAATAGTCAACTTGATGTTTCTATTACCGCAGATAACATAGATCGCTGTCACAGGGTCGGACCAGCTAAGAGAATCGGATCTTCAAGACCAATAATTGTGAAATTTGTAAGTTATCGGTACCGGTCGTCAGTTTTTTCCGCAAAACGGAAATTAAAGGGCAGCAAAATAATGATCCGGGAAGATTTAACGAAGGCCAGGGTTAACTTAGTTAACAACGCGACAGAGCGGTTCACTTACAAAAACGTATGGACTCGCGATGGGACAATAGTCATTAATAAGGACAATAAGAAATTTTACATAAATACCATGCGAGAACTAGATAACATGTGCAAAGAAATGGGTAATTAAAATATCGAGGAGATTATCTACGCGTGTTATTTGCTCAAACGATTGTATACATTTTTGGGTATTTGTGTTGGTACTTTGTCATCTAATTTAATTTAATACAAATTAATTGTTAAGTTAAAATAAAATTAAATTTTAATATTATCTAACTATTTAGTTTTAAAAATATTCTAATTATGAGTTTTAAATTTGCTCATTTAAATATTAGATCAGTGAACACTGGCTTTCGGGAATTTAAAGAGCAAATTCTGGCATCTGATTACGACATCGTGGCATTATCTGAAACATGGCTAAATACGAATGATTCCAACAACATTTTTAATATCAAGGTTATAATTTTATAAGAAAAGATCGCCAAACGCACGGCGGCGGCGTTGCTTTCTATATAAAAACAATATTTCCTATTCTTTAATTAATATGACCAACACTGATTTGGAAGAGCTGTGGTTATCTATTAAAATCGAAAACTTAAGAATTGCTTTTGGGTAATCTACCGAGCAAGTAGAAAAGATTTTAGAGATTTTTAAAGTAATTTTGAAGATTCTATCTCTAATATTGCTCCTAGTGTGAATGATTTTTTCTGTATCGGAGATTTCAACATTGATCTTTTAAATTAAATAATAACACTACTTTACAATTTTTAAATACATTGGAAACATTTGGCTTGACGCAAATTATAACGGAACCTACACGGGTAACAGAGTTTTCATCCACACTAATTGATTTAATAATCACTTCTAATGAGGATTTGGTAACCCAAAGTGGTGTGATGAGTGTGCATGACGTTTCTGATCATACATTGGTTTATTGTAATTTGAGCTTTAAGCCAACTGCTGATCAACCGCTCTTAAAAACGTATCGAGATTTTAAAAATTTTGATCATGATCGCTTTCTTCTAAATTTAATTGCACTACCATGGTATCAGATCTATCGGTTATCAGATATTGACCAAAAAGTGAATTTTTTTAATGATAATATTCTTTATTTATTTGATCTATGTGCTCCTGTTAAAACAGCGAGATTTACGAAACCTAAGGCACCGTGGTTAACAGAAAATATTAAATTCATGATGAATCTACGCGATAAGCATTATCTAAGTTCAGAAAAACGAAAAATCAGGCACACTGGAATTATTATAAAGTTTTAAGAAACTATACAACTAATGCCGTTAGGCGGGAAAAACGTGCTTACTTCGAATCTATTGCAGGAATAACTAGCAGTAAACATTTCTGGAAGGCGCTGAAAACTCTTGATATCTATAGTAAATGTAAAAAGTCAGATATTCCTGAACATATTGGTAGTGTTGATAATATTAATAACTATTTTTTAGATACAGTTATCAAAATAAAGTAGTACCAGATCATATGCTTCTCAATTATTACAATTCAAACTTGTCAGAAAATTTAACAAATACGTTCAGCTTTACTCTTGCTTCCGAAACTGACGTAGTGAATGTCTTATCCACAATTAAGTCTAACTCAGTTGGAGTAGACAGTGTAAGTATATCCATGATAAAAATCTGTTGTCCTTTTTTGGTTCCCTATTTGCTACATTATTAACTCTTGTTTGCTAAGTGGGTACTTTCCTAGTCTATGGAAAATAGCAGAAGTACTACCTCTTTCCAAGGTTAATTTACCTTCTAGCTGTAAAGACCTACGTCCTATCAGCATTCTACCGGCTGTTTCAAAATTATTGGAGAAAATTATGGCAAAACAAATCCGCCAGTACCTACATACACAAAACATTTTACCTTCTACCCAGTCTGGTTTCACACCAGGATACAGCTGCGTCACTGCTCTTACATGTATTTACTGACGATATTCTCACCGCCACGGACAAAAGTATGTTAACAATTTTAACACTTTAGATTATTCCAAAGCTTTTGATATGATTGATCATGATTTGCTTTTGGCCAAACTACACTATTTCGGTTTTTAATCAAGACGCTGTCAATTTATTGGGAAGCTTTCTCAACGGTAGATATCAGCAGGTTAAACTTCATGACAAAACCTCTAATCTAAGGGCAGTGACAGCAGGTGTTCCACAAGGCTCCATACTGGGACCCCTTTTGTATATCATTTATACATCTGATTTTATACCTCTGTTAAAACATGTCGCTGTCATTTTTATGCTGATGATACACAGCTCTATCTGTCTTGTGACATTTCCAATATACAAACTGCTAATCAAGCAATCAACAATGACTTACATAATCTAATAGATATCTCGAGGAAACACTGTCTTATCATCATTTCGCAAAAATCTAATGTTATGCTGTTTGGTAAATCTTTCATACGAGAGCGGGCCTTGCCTTTTATAAATATATTAATAGAAAATACTCAGCTGTCTATAAAAAATTCTTGTAAAAATCTGGGCCTAATCATCGACCATAACTTAGATTCAAAGAGCACTTAAATAACTGCATAAAAAAGCCTATATTAATCTGAAAACCCTATATCTCTCCAGACATTCTTTGTCTCAAAACGCAAAAATCTGTTTATCCGATGCTTTGGTTCTGTCACAGTTTACTTACGCTGATACAGTATATGGTCCTTGTTTGGATAGTACTGATGTCAAACGAGTGCAAAGAGTGCAAAACTCTTGCTTGCGATTTATTTTTGGCTTAAGAAAGTTCGATCATGTATCCCACAAACTCTCTGAAATTAAATGGTTGAACATGAAAAATCGTAGGTCACTGCATTTAGCTTGCTTATCCTATAAGCTGATAACTTCAAAAATTCCCGATTATCTCTACAATAAACTACGATACAGAACTGACGTTCACAATATTAATATTAGGAGTAAAGGACTTTTAACTTTACCTGCTCACAAATCTAGTCTATACGAACGCTCTTTTTCATATAACGTTGTCAAAATTTATAACTCCCTATCTTTATTTTCTCAGACACTCAGTATTCGTAAATTCAAACGTCTTTATCATGATTATTTACTTGCAACTCAGTAAAGCAGCCATTGAATTTTGATTTCCTAGGGTGTGTTTATTGGTCTACTATTTTCTTTCTTTCTTACTGTATTTTTTGTATACCATTGTTTTTTGTTGTTTTTTAATAAGCATCTAGCATTTATATTTTTGTTAATTATTCAATTAAGGTTAAGTGGAAGAACAGTGCCATTACTTCGTCTGAACTTCGCCTTTTGTATAGTAAATATTATAATCTTTTTTCGCTTTTGTATTTTGTTTTATAGAAGCAATAAAGACCATTTATTATTATATATTATTATTATAATGTCGCTCTGTATAACTGGTGATTGAGTCAGCAGGGTACAGGCGATGAAGAGGGTAGTAAACCTGAAAAAAAGGGAGAGCAATAATTCCTTTTAGTCAGGGTGTTTTATATTTCCTTTTTTTTAAATTAGATTTAATTTTGAATTTTATCTTTACTTCTGAAATTTGTTTTAACAAATACTTTTTCATTTAATTGGAATGTTTGATTTTTCCGAATTGGGTTTAATTTTAAATTGTTGTAAAGGTTTTTCTTTGTTTTCTTTTAGCAATATCAATTATAAAGGTATGTTGCTGTGAACATTTAGTTTTAACGCGAGAAATATTGTGATTATTAAAATTGCTGGTATTTACGAGCTTAGGTCTTGTTTGTTTGTTAAGTATAATTTTTATTTGAGTTTTTTCTGATTTAAATGATTTTAGTCTTAAGTTTTTTCTTAAGATGTTATTTTTAAAATACTTTTGATACCTACTTGAAGTTACTGATTTATTTATTAGAATTTATTTGCAATACTCAAAGTTTTTCAAAAATTCAGGGGTGTGTACAATCTTATTTCTTTCTTTAAACACACGGTTAAAAATTTAGTTATTTTGGTAAAGTCTGATAAATTTTCTATAATAGACTATTTATATTTATTTCGGTTCTTATTTTAGGTGCTGGGAAATTTTTGATTGTTGAAATTTTAGATGAATATGATCTAAATATTTTACAGATTTATGTTTAAATTATTAAATCTTATAGGTCGACTTTTATTGTCAGTTTCGTAACGGATAAAGTCTCCGTATTGAAAACATAAATTAGTCAAAAGAGTTTTTTTTATCTTCGTTTAAATGGTCTGGTTTTAAATTATTTTCTAAATTGTTATTTAAAATACTTTTGGCGTTTGGAGTTTTTATATTAAAGTTGTTAAGTTTGATAGGTTGATTTTTGCTATCGGGTTCATAGTCTTTTAAAAATAAAGGATTATAAATATTTATTTCTTGTGTTTCGTTTGAAGTATTAATTACGCTGGTTTTAAACCAATTATTGTGTAATTTCACTAATGCTGAAGGCATAATTAATTTTTCATTAAATTTTAGTGTTGGAGCTATTTTAGTTCCATTCTTTCCTACTGCTGGTAAATTTACAAAAAATTCTGTACGCGAGGGTACTACAAGTTTCTTGACGAAATCTGAGTTTTTAAATTTGGAAAAATTACATTCATTACGTTTTTGAGTTTCCTGTTTAGTTTTTGATGGGTTATAATAGAATGGTATTACTGTTTTTTCTGTTTGAATGTGCATCCATTTATAATCTATTCGTGCGGATAATTTTGAAAGTAAGTCGGATCCAATAAGTCCTACATAGTCTTGGTGAAAATTGAATAAATAACACGTATGTGTTCCGTTTTCATAAAAAAGATTAGGAATGGGTAAATCTGCAGCAAAATTATGTTGTGAAGTTCCATGAGATGTACCTAATTATCTGGAATTCTGTTTCATAGATACAATTTGGGAAATGTTGTTGTACAAATTCTGGGGAAATGATTGTTTGTGAGCTACCTGTATCTATTAAAAGTTTATCGCCGGTTGCGGGAATTATAATAAGGAAGGTTTGATTTTGGATTTATATTAAAAGTTAAAATATTCTTTTCCGAGGCTCTTAATGAAAATTTACAGTAGTATTGTCTGAATCTGGATATGCGAAATAATCTGGGCCACACACCAGATCTAAATCTTGTGAATTAATAGGGTCAGAATATTCCTGAAGGTTTTCGTTAAAATTTTCTGGAGTTGAAAATTCTCCATTTTCAAATAAATTTTCGGTTGGGTTTTCAAACTCATCCGGAGGTTTTTCTTGATGGTAATTTAAATGATTAAAATTTCTATTAACGTTCTGAGAATTTGCTCGATATTTATTAGGGAAATTTCATTGTTGGGTAGCTGGTCTTTTTATAGTGCTGAAATCCATTGGTTCTGGATTATTTGTTGGTTTATAATTTAGTTTCGGTGCGAATGCATTAAAGCTTGAATTTTGGGTTATTCTAGAATTATTAGGATTGTTAAAATTTCGATATTGTTGGAATGGTCTTTGCATGAAATTTGGGTTATTAAATTTAGGTTGATATGAATTTCGTGTTTGAATATTGGAGGTTAAATTTGATTTATTTAATTTCTGACTTTGAAAATTATTTTGATTTTGAGAATATCTGATATCAATTCTTTTACTATGCTTAAGGCTTGTTCTAGTGAAGTTGGGTTTCTACTTCTTACGAAGCTTCCTAAATTTTCATTTAGTCCACTTGTAAAAGTGCGAAGTGCTAAGTCTTTGTTAGCCTTTAATTTATAAGTAATAATGTCTTGTGATTCTCGACTCAGAGAAACTTTCGAATTATAAATAGCCAAATGGGTTCTAACTTTATTGAAAAATTCTATGGGAGAGTCTTTATTCTGTTTTAATTTGGTTAAATCAATTAAAAGATTCAATTCTGACCTTTGGTCGCCAAAATTTTCAATTAAGACATTTTTTAAGTCTTTCCAGTTATTATACTGGTAACCTGTAATTACTTCCAACGCTTGACCTTTCAATTTATTCCTTATCGAATTTAAAATTACTTGGTTGATATAATCGTTTGAGTTTTCCGTGCAAAATTTAGTTGCAATGATCTCTGCGGATCTGACGAATTCCGATAGAGTGGCTTGATTACCATCATATGTGGGAATTTCATTTAGTAAAGCTACGTTAAAATGTGGTGGAAACAATGATGTACTTTGGTCAACCATATTTGGGTTGTTACAATTATTTAAAAATAAAAGTCTAGGGATTCTACCTAAAGGTGAGCGTGATCGATCTCGTGACATAAAATTTTACAATTGTTTAAAAATAGAATGTTTTATCTAATGCTTCAAGATCACCATTAACATAAAAATTTTGTAGACAAAAATTAACTTTACTTATTTGTTTCACTTGGTTTTTACTTTTTGTTTATGTTAGTAAACAGTTTATATGCCTAGGGGGTTCCTAACAGAGGGGGTAGGTAGGTACCTTACATTTAACAGGTGTGCGTAGGGACTTATAATATAAATAATTAAAACTATGTTAGTATAAATTTAAAATTTGATACTAGTTAACTTCGTTGTTTAGGCGAACGCTTTAATAATTATTACTTTTGAAAATTATATTACGTTACTTTGTTGCCTTTAAAATTATTACCTTGCTTACTTTGAAGCTTGAAAATTATTACTTAGGCGAACGCTTTAATAATCGTTACTTTGTTGCCTTTAAAATTATTACCTTGCTTACTTTGAAGCTTGAAAATTATTACTTAGGCGAACGCTTTAATAATCGTTACTTTGTTGCCTTTAAAATTAATTATTTTGCTTTCTTTGAAGCATTAAAAATTATTCTTTCAAAGTGAGAATTATATTGCATACTTTGATGCTTTTACAAATTAATTCAAGTGAATTATAAAAATATGCACTTACATTGTGCGTTAAATTGACGAACGGCGTGCGATCTGCTACGTCCTGTTGTCTTCAAAAAGGATGCGTCGATCCTGTTAATGTCGGCTGGCCTGCAAACTGCTAGGTCCTGAAGTCCGACTTTGGATGGCCTGCTAACTGCTAGGTCGTCATCCAAAAGTTGTCCTGAGGTCGTCGTTGTTGACGTTGCCAATCAGAGACTGATCCCAATGATCAAGAGGTCTCAATGACCAGCTGGAGATGTCCGAAGATCCGCTGGGTGGTAGGTGTCGATTTGCGGCAAAGAGCTGAACCTCAAGGAAAGTTGCTGGTCGACTCGATGTTTGTAGTTTTTCAGGTTTTCTTCCACAAATCCGAACGACTGCGCCAGTTTTATTAAAAGGCCGCCAAAACGACTTTTTAAAAAACGTTTATTTTATTTTACAATGAAATATAACATTGGAAGTACACAGCTTAGCTGCCAGACAATATCTTACATCTAGCTATGAACTAACTGGAACTTATCTTAAAGGTGCAAGCTATCGAGAGATCCAAAAAAAACTGTTCCTCAGCGGGCTGTGGAAATTCAACGTATGAATAATATGTTGGTGACACTGTACGTCAATGTCAAATTCGAGGTTATCAGGTTAGGTTTTCCGTCAGTTATGACACAAAATGACACAAATCCTAACCTGCTAACCTCGAATTTGACATTGACGTACAGTGTCACCAACATATTATTCATACGTTGAATTTCCACAGCCCGCTGAGGAACAGTTTTTTTTAATCTCTCGATACTTGTATATATACTATGTCTAATCAGCTAAGATAAGCGTTATCTCTAAAAGGGAGCGTGAGACAGGAAGCCACGTGCGTTCAAGGTTTGCAGACTTGCAGTTCACACAAAGAAGCTATTATCGTTCAAGGTTGCAGGCTTGCAGTTTACACAGGGGGCCATTGTCTAGCTATAATGTAACTCACAATAGTTACATCATCGGGAGTTCAAAAGAGCTACTCTAGCTTACAGAGTGCTCCGTAAGAGAAGAGCTATCTACAAACACATATATTCAACTCTTTATCGCGAAAATAACAAAAAAAACTATAACAATTGTAACAGTTTGGCCTATATGTAATTGAGGTCGTTACTCTTAACACAATCTACAGAGAAAGCTTACTACTTCTACTCAGCAAAATGACTAGGTAGTACATATTTAAAGTAAGTCATTTAATTTGAAAATTTTATCGTAAATTTAACGGCGTAAATGCAAAAGCTGATCATCACGACATTTTGTACTTAGTACTGGTTCTATGTATTACAATTAATTTAATAATTATATTGTATATGCAAATTATGATATAGTGTGTAATACAGAGTTGTAATGATAATAAAATATGATAAATTTGTTAAGCGATGTATATAGTGAACCTAAATGTTACAACTGTTATCTGTATTTATCGGGAAAAGTGAAACACGGCATTGTCGATCTTCTCCTTTAGGCATATTTTCTGTTTTTTCTTGTTATTGTTATCTACTTCAATCTCATATGTTATTTTTATTTTTCTGTCAATGTAATTCTGTCAAATAAATATTATTATTACTATTAGTATTATTCTTCCTATTATTATTATCTTTTCTTATTTTCTCATCAGTTGATGGTAAAATTTTCTTTTCCAGCGAGCTAGTGCCAAATTAGAAAAGAAGTACTATTGAGTGTTATGAAGGAAGGATCGGACTATGTTACATGTTTTTAGAATAACTGATTTTTGTATTTGTTGATGTATGAAAGGATTTAGCTTAAGTTGTTTTAGATGTTGTATGAAAGTGTTTGGTGTGATTCCCGTTGTAGATATAATAAATGGGATGACACTTGCTTCTTTTTGTTTCCATATCCGTTCTATTTCAAGTGCTATCTCTAACATTATCTTGTGTTATTACTGATCTATCATATATTCTCCGATTTAAGCTAACCAAGGTAGTAATTTTGCCGCCTTTAGCAAAAAGGGTTGAAACGTCACAGAGTTAAAAAATAGGTTAAAGTTATTGATTATTTCGCCGTGAGTTCGGTTTAGAATAAAATAGGATTTCCGAAATTCCACCCCCCAAGTGGTGGAAATGGGTATCTACCTATCATCTTTCAATACAACACTTAATAAGTACATTTTTACTTCCTTTTACAATAAAGGAAGTATTGGATTCACCCCAAAAATTCGAAATTGAGTTTTCAACAGATCTTCACGTTTCAGAGTCTCCTGAACCCAAAAAACATGTTTTTGTTCATTGGTCTCTCTCTGTGTCTATGAACAGAATATCTCAAAAACGAAAAGAGGTATGACGTTCAAACTTCATATATGAAGAGCTCGCGTGCAAAACCGGTTAATTCCTCCTGAGGTCTAACATTAGTGACGCATGTTTTCTCTATATTTTTGGTGCCCTCTATCGGTTTCTGAAATTGTTTGTGAGCGCAACCGGTTAAATCCCAGCGTAATCGCCATTCAAAGATTAGGTTTGCAAGCAAAAGCGGTTATGTCTTATGTCCAACTTTCGTAATCAAAAGCGGTTATCTTCACTAAGTTATTTAGGAAGCAGTATCGTTTATGGCAGTGTTCTTTGTTGCAAGTGCAGTGAATTATTGTGTGTAGTTTATAAAGTAAATGGAGTGCGATATTGTTACCTAAAATGGATAATGAATTAATTAGTGTTCAAGACGGCAATGAAGGTAGCAGAACGCGTAAAAACCATGAAACTAAGCGGGAAAAACGCAATACCACTAGGTGAGGTTATGTTTTTATAGTAAAACAGGAAGAAAACGTGTACTTTTTATACAATATTATAGAAAAATTCTTTCATTTGATTTACCTACATTTTTTAATTCTAGCCTTTTTTCTTAAAATGCTTTCAAAAACTATTTGGTTTTGTTTCATATATTGAATATTTACAGGATAGACATAAACATACTATTATACATCACCTGGTCAACCTGGCTTAAAAAATACATTAAATATAGGGACCAGCAAAAATAATGGATAGAAAGATATTTCTATAATTATTAGAGTTACATAACATTTGAAATATTTTTGATTATACAAGGCAGCTGAAAAAAGTGTGGCGAACCTAACTTACTTATTTTAACAGAACGCCCTATATTTAGATTGCTTAAAAGTATTACGTCGAGAGGCTAATTATTTAATATAAAACTGTGTGTCAAACTTAACTATTTTAGAGATATTAACGATTTGATCATTTTATCAGCTAAACTGCTGCTGAAAATATATTCTGAAAATTTCGATGGATGTGACAGCGACGCCAAAGATCAGGCTCTAGAATATAATGGATATTTTTATTTTGATGAATATAATAATGATGTACCCGGACCTTCATCTCTTCATATTATTCAAACCCAAAAAAACGAAAGAATCACATATTCCAAATAAAAAGTCCAAAACTGAACTTGAACTTCTACATTATCTTGAAGATGGATGATTACTTGAATATGCAAAAACTTTTCATGCGCTATATAATACATGCATCTGCCGCATTAGAACGATTATTTTCATTCGCGACACTGGTAAACAGACCACGTCACAATGTCCTGACAGATAACAATTTTGAAAAACTTGTTATTTTGAAAGCCAATAAAATGGGACTAAAAATGTTGTATTTTGTTTTTACCATTGTTCCGCCATTGCATTCTTCTGTACTCGGTACTCTGTATTTGTATAGGTATTCGAATATTTTCATTGTATACTTGTACTCGAGTACTGTTTGTATGTACTCGGAACAGCTCTGCCAATGATGATAATGAAAATATCAAAAACTTGTTTTTTTTTAATAATTTGTATTATTTGCGTAACTTTCCATTCAGTCTGATATTTTTTTCATTTCAGGTACTCTGATCCTAATCCAGATTTAAAGCAGTTTAAAAAACCGTGTAACCACACTCATGGGCGTAACTTGGGGCATCACTTTGGGGGGCAAAATCAAGACTTCACAAAATTTGTAAATCTAAATTGCAAAAAAATGCTGCATTTACACTTTAAAATCAAAATTTTGGGGGGGCCACTGCCACCCCTTGCCCCCCCCCCCCAAGTTACGCCTATGACCACACTGGAAAAGGTTTTGCATGTAATAAAGTAACCTTAAAAGATGTTCGCTTTTTGAGAAAAAACTTTTATGAAGAACCGAACAAAAGTATTTAACATGTGAAACTTTGTCACATGCTGTCGATTGTTCCCGTTAAGCGCCACAGATCTAAGATATTTAGATTTAAAACAGCGTAGTTTAACGGTTGCATACTTCGTTAAAACGGTTGACAAAAAACAGTAAAAGTATGCCAAAAACTGATTTTAGCAGCATTTAGTATCACAAAGCATAGAATTATAACTGTTACAAATGTCACAGCTGAAGGTAAAGCTCCAGCTGAAAAGAGAGGAGGCGACAGAGTTTCAAAGAGGAGTGCAACAAAAAAAGAAAAGGTTCGTGCTTTTATTGGCAAGTTGTGTGGTAAGGAAAGCCACTATAACAGATCGAAATCAAAACGAATCTATTTATCTGCAGATCTCTCTATTGCAGTTGCAGAAAATCTATAACAGAAAATGTCAACCCGAGGACCGTGTGACGTACGATATGTTCAGGAACATACCTATTCAACCGTGAGTTCAATATTGGATTTTCTTGACCTGCTAAAGACGTATGTTCAAAATGCACTAGGTTGAAGCAACAAATAAAACTTGAGAAAGATCTACAAAAGCAGAAATATCTTGTGTTCGAGTATCGCTTACATAAAAAACGAGCCAATATGTTTTACGACCTTGCTAGAGAAGAACACGACAACACTATTACTTTCTGCTTTGATCTCCAGCAAGTTCAGCCATTACCAAAAACCCCCATTGGTAACGCCTTTTATGCGCACCAAATTAGTTTCTACGCTTTTTGCTGTGCCGGAATGAGTTCAAGAAATCCAACATTTTACGTTTGGACAGAAGACCTTGCAAAGAGAGGTTCAACTGAAGTAGGCTCAGCATTACTAAATTATCTAGATTATTTGGACTACGGCGAAATAAACTGTTTAAGATTGTTCTGCGATGGATATACTGGTTAAAGCATAAATCACCAGAATCGGTACTCAAAATAATAGTTACCTATACTGTAAGAGGTCATAGCGTTTTGGCCGCCGACCGCGCTTTTGAAAGAACTAAAAAGATGTTGAGGAAACAGCCAACAGTTATATCAAAAGAGGAATACGTTGATATGTATTCTGAAGTAGGATCTGTCAAAAGTCTTGGAACGGATTGGCACTTACGTAATGTTAAGTATTTGGAAAAGATATACCACAAAGTAAAGGGAATATCAGAGTACAAGAGGATTGTTCTACAAAAGATTAAGAAAATCAATAATAAACTAATAGTGAAAGTTTCCACCTCCGAATTTTATAGATTTACGTCAGCAGAAACTGAACGTTTACAACCTCTTACAAAAAAGGGAAAATGTGATGACAATATTCAGCTTCAACAGTTGCCACTAAACAATAAAATTCCTGAAAAGAAGTAGAAGAGTCTGAGACATTTGCTGAAAGAAAATTTTGGAGAAGAGTGGAAAATGCGGGAGGATTTGGCTTGGTATAAGAGATTCTTAACCAGTACCCAACAAGACCTAGGGGCAGGAGATCCTGGAGAAGATGATGATCAAGTAGCGTGTGATTGTCTGGAAGAAGAAAATGATCTTACAATTTGAATTATTATTATTACTGTGTATTATTTATGTATTTTTCATGCAAATATAGCTTCGTTGTGCTACAAATTCGTAAGTAAAATGGTGTTTTTTTAGAGTGATAGAACTTTAAATTGAAATAAAACACAGAAAAATGTTTTTAATATCCATGAAATTGGCTTTATTTGAAAGATAATTTTATGACAATTATGTTTGAATATGATTTCGGGCATGTGACCGCCGCGGCTGGCGTGTAGATGACGTAATCTGGAGGTCCAATTTTCGCACACTCTTCGCAGTAAATCAGGCTGTATTTCGGCAATAACCCGTCGAATGTTGGCTTCCAAGTGCTCAATTGTTTCCGGTTTATCGACGTAGACATGCGACTTTACATATCCTCAAAGAAAATAATCTAACGGCGTCAAATTGCACGAAAGAGGTGGCCAATTAACAGATCCACAAAATGGATCCACGAAATGGATCTGTTAACTGGCCACCTCTTTCGTGCGATTTGACGCCGTTAGATTATTTTCTTTGAGGATATGTAAAGTCGCATGTCTAAGTCGATAACAATTGAGCACTTGGAAGCCAACATTCGACGCGTTATTGCCGAAATACAGCCTGATTTACTGCGAAGAGTGTGTGAAAATTGGACCTCCAGATTACGTCATCTACACGCCAGCCGCGGCGGTCACATGCCCGAGATAATATTCAAACATAATTGTCATAAAATTATCTTTCAAATAAAGCCAATTTCATGGATATTAAAAACATTTTTCTGTGTTTTATTTCAATTTAAAGTTCTATCACTCTAAAAAAAACACCCTTTATGTGTGCAAAACCGGTTAAGTCCATTCTTTTTTCTGCAATAACTAAGAAAAAACTGCAATATTTTGCAAAATTAGTAGAGGTGAGTTGTACACCTAGTTCACCTAAACGTAAATATCTAGATAATTTTTATTTATATAGGTATTAGTGAAAACGAGCTACAAGTTTTTTGCTTCTCCTGAAAAATTAGCATAATTGCACGCGAGCTCCTCTCATCTAGATGCGACAGCAAGCTTTTGAAGAAAATTGCATAACCTGAAGTATAGTGTTTACTCTTGTGATTTTTCAGTTTTTTTTCGATTTTTTTCAAACTTCATAATTTTATTACATTTTTAATGTGTATTGATGTGAAAAGGTGATTTTCCAATTGAATATCTCTAAAATGGGTTTTTTTTTGTTTTTTTTTCTATTTTTTTTTAATTAACGCCAATTTAAATTTGATTTAAACACACATACATTTTAATAACAAAATTTACGAAATCCAGTCAGAAGTTCTAAATGTACTTCTGATTTCATAAACAAGCAGTTTTAACCTCCAGTTTTACTTCATAATTTCGGCAATTTATATTTAATTTAGATCTGTTTAATCTTGAATTAAAAACAGGCAAATTTCAGTTCACATTTACGAAATATTAAAAACCAATCTTGTTTCGCAAGTATCGAGTTTAAAGACCGGAGCAAACTGCAACTTAGCATTTCACGCCGTAAGCGACCTACTAAACCCAAGTTCACCGCTCTGGCTTGCAAACACACACGGAAATGCAATCCGCTTACAGTGCTGAATTGCTACTTCGTACCTTTAAACGCGCTCTAGTAATCTACACAATAATTGAACTTTGATATGTTACTTAATTAAGCATTCTTGTTTTGTATAAATAGAACGTTTATTTTTGTAATAAAACAATCTGCATCTATTGTCTGATTCATTCACTACGTCGCTACCCTGATACCAAGCCATAATATTATTGGGACGTGAGGCTGCGTTCCCCAGGGTAGTTTACTGTCGTCCCTTTTAAGTACCATTGACTACATTGGTTTAAAACATAAATGCAGTCTCATTTATGTGCTTAAGGGATAGAACCAGCGCAAGGCAACGGAAACCTGACCAGCCTCCAGGCAATTCTGTTCACTAATGTTAAACAGAACACCCGGTATATTATTACATTTTTGAATTTAGCTTATAATTTTAAAGAAAATTTGTCTCTTCAACTAACACCTATTTTGTACGGTTTCTGTAGAATTTGTAATTTTTGAAAATTTTTGCCAATTGCTTAAAAATTAAACATCAAATTTATTACTAATTATCAGATCACTGTAAAAGGAAATTGTGTGCGTGTATCACACCAGATTTTTTATACTTTATTCTCATTGTAATACTAAAATTATAGTTTTATCAATCTGTACAGGGGGTAGGTACGTGAAGCATAAAAGTGTTATGGGGAACTTTTTTAGGAAGAATATTTTTTCCCTTTTACCTACAATATTGTTACTCAGCATTTGTTAGTTTAGCGTATTGAGTGAGGGGGAGGGGGCACTCTAGAATTCATTTAAGATTTTAAAAAAAATAAACATTTGTAGTCCGTACGAAGAACAAGCATCTTGCTAGCCTTATTATATTATTGCCTACAACCTTCAATTTAAGTTTTTACCTATTCGTTTTCAGATATTCCTGGAACCAGTCAGTTTGTATTTCATGGACATGTAAATGATGATATAAGTCCATATATAAGTTATACTCAAGAAGCGAAAAGCGCAACTAATGGTTACAGGATAGTGACATTTTCCAGGCAATTGAAAATTGGAGACGTAGTAACTTACTGGATATTTATAAATGCGAACAATTGGGGTAACCGGGTCCAATCATGGAAAGTAACAGGTTTCTATTCTGCAAATTTAATATGGAGCGGTATGCAATGTCTTCTTTTAGAACTCCTGGATGCTTACAGATGTGACTCAGCATCGACGGTTATAAATGGGGGAAGAAAAACGTGCCTCAATCAAGCGATTATTGATGATCAGTTTAATGATGCAGAAGTCAATCGTTCGACTTGGACTGTGGAACATCTGATACCGACTTACACAAGCGCCGTAAGATTTATGTTTAGATAGACCATATATAAAGCAGGGTAACTTTACATTAAAGAAATATCAGTTTAACAAACTCTCCTGGTCTCATTTTAAGCTGTTCGTTTAATTGTAGAATTTCGAATTCAATACTTACGAAAACAGTGAGCAAACGTGTTTTTTAAAAAATGGGGTACTGTACCTGACGCCTCTTGCAAAAAATGAAGATGAAGTGCGAGGAACATTGGATTTTAGAAATGGGTATGGTTACATTTCTTTGTTAAGGCATTTGTAATTCGTGTTATTTGTTAGGTGCACATCAAATAAGAGTAGCAAATGCTACTACGAACACAAATCCTCTTTCCTGCTGCCTCCCGTAAAATCAGCTAAGATGACTTCCCAGACCTCATTTAGATATGGAAAAATCGAAGTCAGAGCTAAACTTCCCGCTGGGGATTGGATATTTCCAAGTGAGAGATATGATCTTTACTAACATTTAGCAATTGGTTAATTTGATATTTAGTTATACAGTTGGAACCGAAGAATGATGATGACGAAAATGCTGCTAAGGTTTGGATTGCATACAGTAGAGGCAATAATTATCTATTTGGAGCTAATCCTGGTGACACTGATGTGAGAAGAACTGAAAGAGACGATCTTGGATCGAGAATTCTTTTTGTTGGGCCAGTTCTTCATCCCAGAGAACCAGGACGAAGTAAAGAACTTGTGTCGGAACGGTCCAATACCAACCCTTATAATTCCGATTTTCATTTGTACACCTTGCATTGGACTCCTGGTGAGAATGAATTATATAGAAATACTGTTTTGTATGTGCAACATTTTTATAGTGTCTTGGTCTTGACTTTCAGGAAGAATGAGTTTTTTTATTGATTCCCGAATGATTGGGTCTGTGGATTTAAGAAAACGTTTGGCCGATCCTTCTGTGGGAATAGGAACAAGCTGGGTTAGGCCTGAAGCTCCATTTGATAAAGAAGTAAATATTATTTAGATAATAATGTGTTTCAGAAGTAGTTACTGATTATTAGTTTGTACAGTCGCGGAATAAAAAATCCGGGCACTTAAAATGATTCAGTGTATATCTTACTTTACTTTACTTATCACGTTACCTGGAGAAATTAGTCAAAGTCAAAATAATTACTCGTATATGACAGCATGTCTCTGTAATAGTTGCGTAGGCGACTTCATTTTCTAAGATAGTTGCAAATATATTAGCCTTGAAGCAAAAATCCTTTTTCCACTAACTAACATTCTTATCAGCAAGAAAAGTAACGGTAGAGTTTCGAATTGTCTTGTCTATGACTATGGCATTTGGTAGGTACATTTGGGAGCCTGGAATTGTTTATAGCTGTATTTATATTAACTAGCTTTTGAATCCACCATATAGGTGGCTTACTCTGATTAAAATAGTTTTTGCATTTTCAAAACTGAATTATAAATAAAAAAGTTATAGAAGAAAATGTTTTAACGTCGTTAATAATAGAAAGCAAGAGTGTTTAAAATTATGTACTAAATAGGTAAAAAGGCTTTAATGTTGCTAATAAATTTTAAATAGTAAAACAAATACTTACTTATCCAAACTACATTAATTTGAAAACTTATATGTTTTCCTGAATATATAATTATTGGCACAATGTAAGTACTCTTATAAACCTACTTAAAAAGCATATTCTTTCAGTACGTCCTATCACTTGGTGTGGGAGTTGGTGGCATCAATGACTTCCCAGATGGCTATTATTCAGGAGCCACTCCTAAACCATGGATAAATGATGATAGAAACTTCGTGCGCAAGTTCTTTAACTCTAAAGATATATGGTCAAAAACATGGAATGGAAATGATGTAGCTTTACAAGTAGATTATGTTAAAGTTAGTGCTCTTTAGGGCTTTTTGTATCGTGATATTGCACATTGAGGCTGTTTTATGTAAAATAGAATAAGTTGAAAGTAGTTATTTGACACTTTTGTATCGAACTATTTGCTATATTGAATTCATTGTTGCAAGAAAGATAGGTACTCTAAATTAGGAATATTGACTTTTAATAAAAAATGTATTGCGGTCCTTGTTTATTGTTTCTATCTAGTATATAACCACTTCCTATAAATAATTGACTTCTTCATATTCAAAATTTCTCTTAGTGGAACGTAGTTAATTATAAAATGAGAATTAGTAAGCTTTAGTGGTAAGCAGCATCAGTGTAGGCATCGATGTTGATACCAATTATGTGATATAAATTTAAAATAAGTATTGTACAATTTATGAACTTTTCCATATGATGTTAAAGTAATAATTATAAATTAAAATAGAAATTGATACCTTATTTACAATAAATAGATAAATAATGATGCAAGCTCAGTTAATGAATATTATTTAAATTTAATCAATAAATAAAACTTATAAGCCAAATCATAATTAATATAGGACTAAAACTATAGTTCCTCTTATTTTAAAAATGATAATAGGTCACTGTATGGTATATTCATATCCTTGTAACAGCAGGTCGAATAGTAAAGAAGTAAAGGCACGTAGAAATAGATCTATAAAGGACGACAATATTATAAAAATTAGTATTTAGATGTTAAAATTATAATTGTTGAAATTTATGATAATGTACCTAAACATTTTATATAAAATTGTGTCCATGTAATTTTTATAAGTAAGATAGATGCTAGGGCATGTAGAGGATAGAAAATAGCTATTTATGTATCAAGTTGCAAAATGAAGTGTTGTTCACACTAGACATGAAGTTTGCCCTACGAGTTGGGCAACACATCTGTGAAAAACACTAATTTTGCAACGTGTTACAAGATTTTCTGTAATTTTGAGTCATATTAATTTTTATACTAAATAAATTTACTTAAATCTACAAAGGTGTTCTAAATTTTCATATTAACACTAGTGTCAATGTGAAATTTTATATTCCAACTACTGCGAATATATGCATCATTTTGACGTTGAAAACGACAACAAAATGTCATTATACTTACTTACTTATCCCGAGCCTTAGGTCAAGATTACATAAATAACATTTTTGTACGATTCATGCTAAAAGTTGATATTTTAATGGTAGTCCACGCAACTAAAAATTACATATTTTTCTAAAGTAAAAAAATAACAAATTTTTAATTCTACAGTTAAGTTACCAAACTTAGGTACTTTTTTAATATGTAAAAAAAGACTGGAAAATTAGCAACACTTTATTTGAATACATTGAAATTAATGGAACAATTAGTTAAATGACTTAGGCCCAGTTCCACAATGAAAGTATACCGTGTGTCCACAGGAGTACGCACCATAGAGATGAGATAATGCTAATAGAATATAAATATTAACCAGTGCTATAACCACCGTCCCTTTTCTTGTACCATTTATAACAATATTGTTTTATACATTGGCGAGTCAGAAGCCAGAAAACAACGTTTTAGCGTGCCGGCGATCACAGCATTAGCCGATCTTTCTATTCTATTTGGTTATCCCTATGGTGCGTCCTCCTGTGGACACACGGTATACAGGGTGTAACAAAAGTCTGGAATATAGCAAATATTTCAAAAACTACCGGAGATGAATTTTTCAAAATTGCCAGACTTATATAGATAAAAACGGCGCATCTAGGAAGGACAAAACTGTTTCTGTAACTGTACAGGGTTAGTCAGAAAAAATACCAACTTTTGAATTTTAAATTGGACACCCTGTATGTTACCGAGGAATCAAATAGTCCTTCAAAAGACAAATTCAACGATATAGGGTTTCACGGATTTATCTGTCAAAATGACAGATGTGGGGTGACTTAAAAATAAGGTTTACAACAATAGACCGGTTAATATTGAAGCTTTAAAGGATCATATTAGAAATGAGATACGTCAAATTCGATAGGATACTGTCTTTAAATTCTCGTAAGACGTTGTCAAAAGTATCCCATCGAATTTGACGTATCTCATTTCTAATATGATCCTTTAAAGCTTCAATATTAACCGGTCTATTGTTGTAAACCTTATTCTTTAAGTCACCCCACATCTGTAATTTTGACAGATAAATCCTTCAAACCCTATATCGTTGAATTTGTCTTTTGAAGGACTATTTGATTCCTCGGTAATATACAGGGTGTCCAATTTAAAATACAAAAGTTGGTATTTTTTCTGACTAACCCTGTACAGTTACAGAAACAGTTTTGTCCTTCCTAGATGCGCCGTTTTTACCTATATAAGTCTGGCAATTTTGAAAAATTCATCTCCGGTAGTTTTTGAAATATTTGCTATATTCCAGACTTTTTTTACACCTAGAACGTCGCCTGCGTACATATACAAAGCGTTCCAGCTAGCCTGTTTTGACATTTATTGCAATCGTTCACATTTTGCCCATTGGCGCTAGTTGACACAATTTGACGTTTCAAATTTGAAAGCTTGTGTTTGTGTGAAACATTTTTGAAAATGTCTTGTTGCATTCCTTCGTGTGGAAATAGAGATAGGAAAAATGTCTCCTATCACGAACTTCCATAAAATGTGGAAAATGTTTGTGGCTGAATAGAGGCTATCACGCAAGGGAAAAATATGAAAGGTACCAGCGATGTAGTGGATAAAAACCTCTAATAATGGATGCATAAATATTTGGACAAATTTTTATTGCTAATTATGTTAACAGCGGCTAAAGATTGTTTATAATTTTCAAATTTCGTGCCAAATAAGTTTTGATTTAAAATTAAGCCTTTCTGAATTGGTAGCGGCTTGTGATAGAAATTTAATTTAAAATGACTATATTATTTAGTTATTGTCAACGAACGGATAAATGTATGATAAATTAGTATATAGCTAATAAAGGTATGTTGTTGAATTTATTTGAAATTTTTGAAATTATGTCCAATAATAATGAATTCAGACTCAATGAAGTCATAGATTTTGATACCAATTACATTTTCCTGAATACTAAATCGTTTGTTTTGTCTTTTACTTGCTGATTTCGTGCTTTACTTGGCTTCCATTTTGTTCTTATATTTTTTTACCCTTGCTGGTAATTTCAGAGTCATTGAATCTAGAGATTTTTCGACTTGTTAGCTAGTTACTTTTGTATTTAAATTTAGTCTTAGTGCTAACATCCTCAATGTTAGCTACTATTTTACTTGCTCTATTTTAATTTTTTTATATTCTGATGTATTAACCAGTATAAGGGTCTTTATAACGTAGTTTGCTGGTTAATTAATTCGCCACTTTAAATAAATGTTCGTGAAAAAGACTATTGAGTTTTATTGCTTCTTATCAAGGCACCTTCACTAAAAGCATGATGGATCAACTGACATCACGAACAAAAGGTTTTGAAAGAATTTTCAGGCTTGGTTGTCACACTATACATCAAGTTTGATCAAACTTTGAGGCTGAGGCTAAGTGTAGGTATATTTAATCGAGGTTACGTCACGTTATTTACATTTATTCATCTGTAGTTTCTCTTCAAAAAGATATTTTTATTTAAAAAATGACAAAGAAGCAGTAGCATTATTATCACTGGCAGAGTAAGCTGTATTCACGCAAAAAAATTAAAACAGAAAAGTAGAGGGAGATTCTGGTTGTTAAAACGAAATGATTGCCTTGGCCGAGAGGTACTAACCATGCTAAGAAATTAATTACTACTGTTAATTAAATACACAATAACGGGGTCAGTACGTTGAACACACATCTTAAAGTTAAACAACGCAGAAAACGAGTATTGAATATTCGAGGTTATATTTTACCAACAAAGTTCAAGGTTTCCGTATACTTCGCGCCTTTTGTTGAATTCAAATTTTAACCAATTAGAAAACTACTCGCATCAAACAAACTGATAGAACGCCTCTAAAATTAGGCAAGTTTGAGCAAACTACAACGGTGACGTCATTTTAGGTCATTAAAACAGACTGATCAGTTAGGTTTGTCAAACTAACTGATAGTGTAACAGGCTTTACGGTCATGCACGCTTGGGGTGTTCAAAAAGAAATTACATAAGAGCTGGCCATGGGAAGCAAAACTAATGTCAACAGCAAGCTTTAGGGCCGGTTCTACAATGCAAGTATATACCGAGAATAAGTTATCCGAGGTATAATTGTCATAGTTTCCTTTGTCACAGCAATTGTTTCTAGGGTATTTATTCTCCGGATAACTTTATCCTTGCTTTGTACAACCGGCCCTTAGAAACAGCACACTTTAGAATTTCCATATCAGATTATAATGAAACTTATAACAACAACAATGACACTTACTGAATTCTAAAGCTTGCTGTTTACAATATATTTAGTTTCCATGACAACGCGTATGCAATTTCTTTTTTAGACGACCACGTATGAAAGTAACATTATCGCGACAGCAGCCTACTACAGAAAGTTGACAATTTCAAATACTAGCACGATATTATATCGTACTAGTCATATCGTAACGGCACAAAGTTATTCAAATCACGGCCTGCTTAATTATGTGACAAACGTCACTTAGACGTTTGTCACACAATTCAGCAGACCGTGATTCAAATAATCTAGACGCTTTTGCTTTATTCGTTGCTCTGCTTCCAACAAGCTCTATTTTTTTATAATTGTACCAATAATAAAAATCTGGTGTGATACACTCACACAACTTCCTTTTACAGTGATCTTATAATTAGTCAAAAATTTAATTTTTAATTTTTAAGCATTTGTCAAAAATTATCAAAAATTACGAATTCTACAAAAACGGTACAAAATAGAGCGTTAGTTAAAGAGACAAATTTTCTCTAAAATCTTAAGCAGAATTCAAAAATGTAATAATATACCGGGTGTTCTATTTAAAATAGGAGTTAATAAAAAAAATAGAAAAAAAAACAAAAGAAACCCACTTTAGAAGTATTCAACTGGAAAATCACCTATCTCACGTCAATGCACATTAAAAATGTAATAAAAATGTGAAGTTTGAAAAAAATCGTTAGAGCCGTTTTTGAAAAAATCGAAAAAAACTGAAAAATCACAAGAGTAAACACCTACTTCCGGTTATGCGATTTTCTTCAAAAGCTTGCTGTCTTATCTACATAGTACACAAAACTTATATATGAAGTTTCAACGCCATACCTCTTTTCGTTTTTGAGATATTCTGTTCACAGACAGACACACAGACAGACAGACAGACACACAGACAGACAGACAGACACACAGACACACAGACCAATGAAAAAAAATATGTTTTTTGGGATCAGGGGACTCTAAAACGTGAAGATCTGTTGAAAACTCAATTTCGAATTTTTGGGGTGAATCCAATACTTCCTTTATCGTAAAAGGAAGTAATATAACAATCAATTTTGCAAACGAAATAAAAACAATTCTTGAAAATAGAATTTACTTTGAGTGGTCGGCTAAAAAATAGTGTTCATAACTCGCCCGAAAGTACAAATATCTGTGCTCGTGTTTTAGATCCACTCGGGCTTCGCTTCGCTACGCCCTCGTTTGTCTAATCAACACTCGCACGATATTTGCTACTTTCGACGCTTGTAATGAAAATAACTATTTCAAGACACGGTATAACTTATTAATTTTACAGAGTAGCTCCTTTGTTTTGAAGTAGGTCAATTAAGCAATAAGTGGTTGAATATGGCGACGCTATTTATTTTCTTGTAATTTGTTACCTTTTCTGATCATTATTTGATAACAGTGTTTATTAAAATGATTCGTCTGTTATAAACTTATAAATCGGGATTTAATACAATTCTCAAACCGTTTAGATGGAGATACTAACCACTTGTATTTTTGACGATATTTGGTATGTATAACGTAGCTTACCCAAAATAATGCAAGTGAAAATTGTATCTGCAGTGGAGAAATAATGAAGTCTATGTACGGTGAACATCAGCTCTGTTTCTGCGTGTGGGTCCAGCGTGTAATTAGTTTTGAACAGGTAGTCTCTTTGTATTTTTTTTGTGCATTTCACCTGCACTGTTATTTTGGGTGGGCAGTATGTATCGTATGTAACGCATTTGTAATAAGAATATTCTCTTCTTTCAGAACCAGCAAAATTCTGAAGCATAGCAGCTTACACAACGACTGGGTGTCTCGTCTATTTCTGCAGATTTGCGCCACAGAGTTCAGGTAAGCATATAAATAATTCGCACTTGAATAGGGAAAAAGATTATTAGCAGTCATAATACACTTTACCCACTCAAAAAGCAGTATATATTAGAAATGCCTACCAACTTTGACTTTAATGTTGTATTTTCCAGTGTTTCTTATGAACCAACTAATCGTAATTCTTATTTTAACTAATTATTAAGACTGTTACCCTACATATTCAAACAACAAATAGCATGAAACAGTTTATCTTAATATCTATGGAGATAATTGATTTCAGTTGATTAATTTGCGCTTTTGATTCCTTGATAAAATAGTTTGTAGGGCAATTTCCAGATAATTTTTGCCCGCTAAGCATTCATGCTTTTTACAAAAAAAAATTGTGAACTTGAAAAAATTATTGGTAGGTAATATCTTTTGAATGTATTATTTTTATTTTGAAGGTATCTTATGTCTATTACAAAATAAAATAAAATATGGTGTAAAACAAGCTCCTTTGAAATAGTGCGGTAGTTTTGATTACTTTACAATTGTTTTTTAGTTAGTTCTGCCGTATACTGTTATTAATTTTATCTTTATTGGTGTTTTTATAGACTACTTATCAAATTAATTTGAGTATCGTTAAAGAGCTTTATTACTGTACTCAGTGCGGTAATGAATATTACCGCACTCTTATTTACAAAACAAATAATACATTTTTTTAATAACTGCTGATTTACAACTAGTCTAACTAGACTAACAAGCAAATGAGTTGACATACTTAATGTGGGGAGGAGCACCAAGAGTGGCCTCCTGCCATTATATAACGTATACAAGTCTTATATTATAAATTCGCTAGATCACTAAACTTTGTCTGTTTCAAGCGTCTAACTGCGTTTGCATTATTTAATGTCTGTCACTAAAACACTAGGGTGATCACTAATCTGGTCCTTGTATCTGCTGCGGCGATCTTTGATTACATCTTTCATCTGTGGGATCCTCATATCGTAATGTAATGTGTGGTTGTTCACATACCATTCGGTGTTTGCTATTGTGCGAAGTGTTTTGTTTTGGAATCGTAATATCTCGATGTTCGATGATTTAACCGATCCCCAAAACTGGATTCCATATCGGCACTAACGTGGTTTTATATAACAAACACCTTGTTTGTTAAGCTGAGCTGGGATTTCCGTCCGAGGCGCCAGAACATCTTCTTCATGCGGATATCTAGTTCTTTTCGCTTGATCTGTATGTGTTTTCTGCAGGTAAGTTTGCTGTCGAGATGTATACCGAGATATTTGATGTCTTCTTTGTGTGGTATGTTGGTGCCGTTAAAGGTTATAGGGGGCGAATCAACCTTGCGGAGGGTGAAAACTACAGATGCCGATTTGTTTTCATTAATTTTGATGCGCCAGGTCTGTGTCTAATTCTCAAAAGCTTCCAGACCATTTTGTAGATATGTTGATGTGTAAAGTGGATCTTTCTGTGAAGATAATACAGCTGTGTCGTCTGCAAACGTAGCAAATACAACATTGTCAGTAACAAGTAAGTCTGCCGTAAACAACTGGTATAATGTGTGTCCTAGTACACTACCTTGCGGTACACCTGCCTCGACTGGGTAGATTGGTGAGTGGCTGTCTTTACTTTAACTGGAAAGTATCTGTTCTCTAGATACCCCTTGAAGATCAAATAGTACTGCTACGGTAGGGTTTTCTTGATTTTAAATAGCAGGACAGGGTGCCATACTCGATCAAAAGTTTGGCCCACGTCTAACAATACTGCTAGGCACAGCCATTTTTCCTCAATATCTTTTGTACGTTATCCACTATCCTATGGACTTAATCCAATATTGAGTATTTTCTGCAGAAACCGAATTGATGTTCAGGGATTAAATGCAGCTCTTCCATAATAGGTTTGAGTCTTCTTAGTAGAATTTGCTCAAAGAGTTTAGAGAGGAGCGATAACAGCAATATCAGTCTGTCAGAAGTTGCTGATTGAGCTGGCTCGCCTGGCTTTTGAATGACAATAACTTCAGCAAATTTCCATTGAATGGGAAAGTGTTGGGTTCTTGGGATTGCATTATATGTATATCCGTGTTATAGCTGCTATCCTTGGCAGATGACGGAGTAACTCCGATGTAATTAGGTCGTATCCCGGTGCTTCGCCAGTTTTTAAGCATTTAATTTCTGTTTCTACCTCGTTGGGTGTACAATGTTTAATGGGCAAGTGGAGTTGGGGTGGTGATTTGAGGAATTCGAGAACTTCATAGTCATCATCTTGTGGGGTTCTGTCTGATTCGGGCGGTTGACAAGTTGCAGCTAAGTGTTCACCGAATACCACTGCTTTTCTTCGGCCCAAGAGCCATCATTTTTACGAATAGAAGGGATAGTGATGATATTTTTCTTCAAATTCCTAGTTGCTCGCCATAGAGAGTAGTCATCGTGTTGACTGGGGGATAAGTTTCCCACGTAGTCATTGAACGTTTCGTTTTCTGTTCTTTTATTGATCTTTTTAGTTGTGTGGAAAGGGTGTTCAGTTTGTTTTTGTCTCTTGAGTGTCTTGTTTGTTGCCAGATTCGTCTTGCTGTTCTTTTGTTCTGATCTTCTGTCTAATTTCTAAGGAGCCGTTATTAGTGTTTTTGTTACTATTGTGCTGTAGTTTTATAGGCGTAGCTGTAAGGTTTGTGTTAGTTGTTCTATTGCTGTCTCAATTTCATTTGAAGTGTAAAGTACTGCCGGGACCGATAGGCGTTCCTCGATATATTGTTGAACAATATTCCAATCCGTACGATTGTTGTGTAGGCTGGGCCTTGTAGGCTTGTTGATTGGTTATGCAGGTACTTAACGTGCATATTATAGCAGAGTGATCTTAATTTAGGTCGTAGCAATCAGCAACATCAATGTAGTTGGGCGAGACATTTTTTGTTAGAAGGAAATCTAGTGCATCCGGCAGTTTATTCGGATCGCTTGGCCAATAGGTGGGTTTACCTGTGGCTACTGCATTATAGTGGTTATCTGAGATGGTTTTATAGAGTCGCCTTCCCTTTGGGTTAATTAATCTGAAACCCCATAAGGGGTGTTTACAGTTAAAATCACCACCTGCTATAAACCTGCCTCTTAGAGTACTGAAGAAGTCTTCAAATTGTTTCTGCGTTATTGAATGTTGGGGAGGGTAGTATACTGCTGATTTTATTATGTCTCCAACGCAGTCTTTAATTTTGACATTTGTGGCTTGTATAAGATTTTTTTTAAACTTCTCCATTTCATAGTGTGATAATTTGTTGCTGATTATAATTGCTGTTCCAGCATGAGCTGTGTTGTTGAGGTGGTAGGTGTAATAAGTTCTGTAGTTGTGCATATTGAGGTAGTTGTAGTCAGTAAAGTGTGCTTCAAATACCAAGAGCAAATCGACTTTTTGGGTGTTTAGAAACGCTTCTACTTCTAAGCGGCATTGTAAAAGTCCGTTTGCGTTCCAAACGGCTACTCTTAGGCAGGCTGCACACTGACGAAACTGGTTTCATGAAACCGGTTTCATGAGAGATGAAACTCAAGTTTCGTAAAACCAGTTCATAAGAAAATTGAAAGATGAGTACACTGAGTTTTAAGAAACTACAATTTCATAACGTTGCGCAACTGCATTTCACGCAACTCCGCTAGCACGGTTGCATGTAACTACAGTTTGTTGTAAACCTCCGTTGGCGTGAGTTGTGTATTTAATATTTGCAGCAAAAAGCGATGCCTGAAGATCAAGTTTTCAACACAAAACTCGTGGAAGCTGTAGAAAAGCATCCGTGCTTGTACAATTACAATTTGAAAGAGTACAGTAATAGAAACAAAGTTCAAGCTGCATGGGAGACCATAGCGCAGGAAATGGAAAGTACAGGTGAGTTTTATTATTGAACTCCTTTTATTCATTTTTATTAAATGTTGTCGCTAACCTATGTTTGTACTCCATTTTCCTCTAGGCGGTTCAAATAAAACACGAATCACGGCTTTTAACAAAGCTTTATTTTCTCAAGGGCTACATACACACAATATATGTAAAGACAATTATTTATTTTCATTACTATTCATCACCACGCCCTGCTATATTATTGATCCACTGTGATGGTATAGCTACGCCAGGCTTCAAAAAGTATTCACAAAGATATTCGCGGAACGATGCGGCTGTCGTTAAGTTAATATGGCGATTCAACGGGTGCAAAGGTTGATTTGGAATGTTCTGAACCTCATCTGCAGCATTCCTTGGCTTATACATTTTCCCTTCGGTTTTGCGAATGTAGTTATGAAGAACACATGCGCATTTTATAATAGATATCACCGTTGCTTCAGAACAAGCTATAGACGTTTCAAAAACTCGGAACTTAGATGTTAGCATTCCAAAAGCACATTCCACAGATTTACGAGCTAGGCTTATTCTATAATTGAAAATTCTTCTCCTATCCGTTAGCGTACGTTGAGGATACGGTCGCATTATGTACGTTGTCAGAGGGAACGCTTCATCTCCACAAAAAAAGTATGGAAAATTTTGTGCATTTTCATCCCGTGGTAATGGCGAAGGCTGTGGTAGATTGAGACCTCCAGACTGTAACCAACGACCTAAACGAGATGAACGAAATACACCTCCATCACTGTTTCTACCAAGATCCCCCACATCAACGGTAATAAAACATCCGTCAGCATCAGAACAAGCCATTAGTTGAACCGAAAAATAACCCTTATAATTAAAATTCCTAGATCCACTCTTTTTGAATTTTTTTATCCTGACATGTTTTCCGTCGATGGAGCCTACACAGTGTGGTAAACTCCAAAGTTGTTCATAACGGGAAGCAATGTTTTTCCACATATCTATGGTTGGAACAGGCAAATATTCTGGTTGTAGACAGGACCATATAGCTTCCGTTGTTTCCGCAATGACCACTCCAACCGTTCTCTCTCCTCGCATAAAATAGCTCGCCAAACTTCTGAAACTGCTGCCTGTTGCAAGATACCTGAAATTAATAAAATACATCAATTGAGCGGTCTGCTTTGAATAAGGGCTCACCTACAATATTACCTTATTACAGAGCACAAACAGATAAGCCAAGGGTACAAAACATCATATTACGTCGATTTTGCAAAATTGTAGATGAGCTCTGATCTAAGCAGACTCTTCAATCATAGCATATGTGTACATAATACGTAGCTTACTATAATCTATCTATACCTTCAATGTAATTTTTTTTGTAGCAAAGGACTGTAAAGAAACATGGAGAAACTTGAGGATAGTTTACATACGGAATTTAAAGAAACCGCCTTCTGGATCTGCTGCAAAAAAGAAAGAATACTATTTGCGTAAGTACATGCAATTTTTGAACCGCTATGTGAATACGAAAACGGAGAAAGGATTACCGGGAAACCTTCCATCGCCCCCACAAACTGACAATGCGTACAGTGAACCAGACCAAGAACGCGTCCCAGAAACAATAGACAATAACAAGGAGGCCAACGACGCATCCGACACAGAGCTCACTCAGGATGCTACGCGTGAGGATTCTACACATGAGAGGACACAATCTGAATCCCCAAATGTTACTACGATCAATACCGAGAATATCAGATCCTCAAAACAAGCTTCAGTAGCACCCTCCAATAAAAGAAAGAAAACACCAACTGATGCTGATGCGGTCGTCATAAATTACATCAAATCAAAGACTCAGAAGGGATCAAACCACGACAATCCTAGGACACAATTTTTGTTAAGTTTAGTACCGGATGTAGAAGACATGACCTCAACGCAATACAGGACCTTCCGAAATGAAGTGTGTAGCTTGATTGATAGGATCATTGCCTCTGCACCCTCACCTCTACACTCGAGTAATTCCACATACTCTGCGTGGTCTTCAGCAAGCACACCTGTTCTTCCGCAAACATCTGCACAATCCACTCCCACATGGGAATACTCATCAACTCCAGTCTATTCGCTTCGCACTACTGATGATGTCTCGGATAATCCGGCATATGAAGAACTTCACCGTTTAATTTAAACTATGTAGGTGGTGTCTTTTTTACTCCACTATTTTTTGTATTTTCTTTAAGTTAAAAATAAAGTTATCTTACCTAAGTGTGATTATAAGTTTTTCTTCAGGTCCTAGCGCCATTCTGCAGTTGGTGTCCTTTTTCGTAATGTGGGGACCTACTAAATGTAGCAAGTGATTAAAAGCAGACTCCGACATTCGATAAAAATTTTGAAATTTCACTGGGTCTTGATGCAGTTCTTTGGCCACTACATAATTGCTGTGACATCTGTTCTGTATTAGGGGATGAACCCAGTACTTCCGCTTCTTTTTTCTGTTTCGATACCACCACCACAACACTACAACGTCCTCATCATCCGACGACATCTCAGAAACTGCTCATGTGGCAGTGTATCCATTATTGGGAGATTTTGGTTATCAGGCTAGTGAGTAGATTGAGCATTGAGTATTCTGTTGCATTAACTGGCTCACCATAGTTTTAAATTTGGAAAGGAACTGAGACAGGGAAATGTCATTGCTGTTTTGATTATGATTTTGAGTGTTGTATGAGTCTGATGTCATGATGTGTTGTTGTCCAACAACGGCTGCGGTATAGCTAGTTGGGAGCCTATTCGCCCTGCTTATGTTTGGTTGAATTTTGACCGTTTTTGGAGTTTTACTTGCATTCTAGGGGTGGTTTTGTTGTTTCCTCTTTTAGTCTGAAGTTGTTGGTAGACAAAAGTATCCTTTAGAGTTTGCTGGGTGGGCTCCATTGCACAATGTACATAGTGTTATGGTCACCACCACATTTTACGCACGTGAATGGTTTCCTGCAGTAAGTTTTACTGTGTCCTTATGCTTGACAGCGAGTACATTGGGTTATATTGGCTTTTTTCCTTGGTGGTTCGACGGTAATGATCATATTTAATAGAGATTTAAGTTTGTGTATCTCTTTGTTGGTACTGTCAGGCTCAAGGTCTACAAAGAATAAAGGAAGTGGTGCCTTGTTTACCTTATGTCTTATATTTATTAAAATTGCTTACAGTATGTCCTTTTTCTTTCAGTTCTTCTTTTATCAGCCCGATATCGACTGTTGGATGAAGGTTTCTAATTACTACTCTAAATGCCCTCTCTTCCTTAATCTGATATGTATGAAAAATAATTTTCTCGTCATCAACATATCTGGCAAGTTTTCGATATGTTTCAGAGTTATTAGTATTTATCTTGACTACGTTTTTTGCTAGTGTTTTTGAGTTGCATTGTTCAGTTTCTAATACTTGTGTCAGGTTTGTAATCATTGCGTTATAATTTTCTACTCCCTGTATATAAACTGGAGGGAGTCTGTTAACTGCAGTTCGTGGCTTGTCTCTAATCGTTTCCATAACGGTATCTTTGTGTAGATCACTTAATAAATTAAATCTGTTGTTATCGTTGATTTAGCTTTGCAATTCGAGGTTATTATCAGGGGAACATAGGCATCTTTTTCTCTACTTGCCAATCGTGAGAGCTCGTTTGGGGTTGGTCATCGTTTGTTTGGGTCGATTCAGGTGCTGAATCCTGGTTAGTAGGATTCAATGGTGGCCAGTGCATGGGTTGGGGAATGTGATCAGTATAAGATATGTAGGAAACATATGTTTGTCTTGATAATTGTTGCATGTGCGGCTGGTTAGTGGCTGGTTTGCATACAACAATTGTTGAGAAATTGGAATTCGTTGTTGAAACTGAAACATATTTAAAGTAAATAAAATAAACTCACTAAAAAATGCTAGTCACTGGCAATCGAGGGCATGGCTAGATAACACGTGCGCCACAGACACACATCCACTCTTCTGCGAGGGCAGCGACCGAATTAAAAAATTTACGAAAGTCGTTTGATCGCCGCAGAACTCGGCTCACCGCCTTGTTCTGGCAATCAAACTCCTTTCGATAAGATGCTCATAATCAAACTTGTATCGTTAATATCTATAATCTTGTGAGTTATGTATTCAATATTGCATTTGAATATACAGGGTGATCGTGAAAGTTGGGATCATATTTTACCAGCATTATCTAGATACAAAATTCTGAAGATTGTTCAAATAAGGTTATTCTTAAAGGGCCCAATTAAAAAGTTACGACCCTGTAAAGTTGAATTAAAGAATTTGATTTTATTGAATATCTTAAAACCCATCGGAGATCTATTTTAAATTTTTAATATGTAAATTAGGGTTTACTGTCATAATTTGGTAGTAATAAGAAAGTTTTGATATGATCAGTGACATAGTTAGCGAGGTTTTCAAATATTTTTAATGAAAAAATATGGAAACTGTGTGTGTAAAACACCCTGTCTCTTATTATGAAAGAAAAGTTAGTTTTACCAATGTAAAAAAATTTGTAATTTTTTACTCAACATAGTCATTTTGCAGATTTTCTTAAATAACATGGCACATATCACGCTGGAAAGCATATTTGAGTGTATCTTGAATACAACTATGCTGAGCTAAAAATGTCTAGAGAATTATTTCACGTAAAACATTTTTTTTCATTGTGCGACAGAGAGTGTTTAAAAAGATATTAAAAAAATCAAATTTTTAATTCAACGTTGCAGGACTTTCAACCTTTATAAAAACATTTACTTGATAAATCTACACTATATTTTATGTAGTTAATGTATATAATATATATCCTTAACTATCTTGTTTTCCAAAATTTAGAACCTTTTTTTTAACTTGTTGAAAAATATTAAATCTTCAGTTCTAAATAAATGGTATCCTCTTTGTAACATACTGGGATGAATATGCCTCTAACTAAGCTCTATTATTAATTAATTTATAAGTTCAAGTAAGGCAAATCCAAATCCACAATTCTCTGTCTATCATTTTAATACTGTGCTCGAACTTTGCCTGTCATTAAATTACTAGGCTGGTTAAAATATGAAATGTAGTTATTTACTGCACAAAATAAATGGTTGTATGCCCCTCTTTATATTTTATTCAACTGCAATTATTTAGAAAACGCTAGCTCTTAGTAGAACACAACCTCTTTAATCTCAGGGTGAGTTCCGAAGTCGACTGTATTTTAAAATTGATCTGAAATGGTACTATAAACGGCCAGTAGTTCAAATACGCGGTAGCTCTAGGTCCAAAAATCTGTCAAAATCACAAATCGGTTGACTTGTGTAAACAGCGGTGCTATGAAAGTTAAAATACTCGTGAAATATGAAAATTCGCAAGGTAATTATTCAAATTTTCGCGCTTGGCGACAAAGAACAACTTTTGTTTTTAGCAGTTACGTATTTCATGACGTCAGACAGACGCCGTCTAAAATGTGGCAATTGTTTCTGGTTGCTTCCTGGACAGCTTCAACTTCTGCCAAACCACGGATTTTACTGACGCCTGGCTAATTACTTAAAATGCGGCTTAGCTAGAGCCTTGGAAAGGATCTCCTCGTCTTTAACAAGGTTTGATGTCGTATGCACCTTGTTTTCCGGACGCTGACTCTATTTGTTTAGGCTAAATCGTAGTTTATAAGAACTCGTTGAACCGCATCTGCTTGTTTGAAGATGTCGTTGGATTTTCTCCGCTATTCCTGCTCCCCTTGCTGCCAAATCTGCTGGAGACGTTCTTGCAGATCTGTACTCTGCCATGGACAGCTGATCTCTTGGCTCCGATACTCCTTTTGGCCGTAGTCGAAGATCACAAAATGAAGTTGATCGGCCCCGATATCCTCGTAGACGAGATTATGGAATTTGTATGCTTTTTGCTGTGGAACTTGATGAAAATACACCCACTTGTACACTGGTACTTGGGCAATAATTTGGTATACTTTTTGTAGCTTGGAAAACACGTTCATTATCAAAATTATGTAAAAATATGGAGCACAAATTTCAACAAACTGCCAAGTAATTAATATTCAATTGTTCTCTCCCGTTATTAAACAAATTCGAATCTGGTTGCTATGATACAATATTAACGGAAATTAGGTGTGATAACTTAAAGTACAAAATGGAAATAAATTTGATTACATAAATTCTATTTTACATTTTTCTTATAATCTAAGTTATTGTCTTTTCTTACATCTAAAGTTATTTCAGTAGTGCTGCGCACACACCCCTTAATTCTAACCACTGCTCTGCTTTTGCACTAGTTGTAATTTTAAATGCACTGATTTATTCGAGTTCACCACTTCTCATTTGCTTCGTTCATGTCCTGCTGCCTGCTTCTCAAATTGCTCTTTTGCAATGTCCTATTATTTGATTCTATCTTTCTTTACCTTTTAGATTCCTCACAAATTTCACTTTGATTGGCTTTAATAAAAACAAACTACGCTTCTTTTAACCTGTATATAGCAAACTTTTTTGTGTCTATTAATTTCTTTCGGTTCGGCTTTCTATTATGCACAAACCTATTATTTTTATTTATTTAAAAGTCAACTTCGACCCCTGTGAAAACAAGCTTTGCCTTTTGCGTTCCTTACTCAACTACTTTACTATTTCTCGCATCTCATTATCAATGCATTTACTGTTTGAATTTTTAGTTTAACATTGCAGTTACATAAAACACCCCAACTCTGTGCTTATTGAATTGGTCAATTTTGTTACACTGCTAGCAGAGCCAAGTCGTGGGCTTAATACCATTACAATACATGAAAACATTGCAAATCTGGCTTAATAATATCTAAAATTTGTGTAATTTGTAAAATATTTCGTATATTAAACAAATTATTTTTATTAGTTGTTGAATGAATGTAAGGTTGCAACAAAGTTATGTAACTATTTATCCAACCCCAAAACTTTTGTGTTCACCTGATGTTAAATTTAAATATTCATCAATATTAATGTTGTACAACTTAACCCTTATAGCTACTTTAATTGACATTAGAAAATTACATAAATGTGTAACAACCTCTGTTTCATTACCAATTTACTTGAAAAATCAAAATTAAAGGGTTATGAATGTTAACAACCCATAGAAAGAATAGCACACTGCTGATTTTAACACTTGCCTTATGGGAAGATATTGCTCTTTCAATTTTTATTTTACATTAACTAGAAAGGCTCATAATTTTACCAATCAGTTTTATTAATGCATGGTTACATATGCATAATAATTACAGTTTAAAAATTTCAGTGCTGTAAGACCTAGCTAGTTAACTTAAATTTCATATAAAAAAATGTATTTTAGAAATTACAAACATTATCATTTATTGGAATCTATTTCTAATTCTAATTTACACTCGAATTTACATCTTTATTTGCTGTATAATCGTGATAATTTCGTTTTGTTTCTAGAAACTTTTATTTTGATTTACCATAAGTAAAAATAAAAGTTTATGTCACAGCTTCCCCGCCATTTGTTTTACAAAAACACTAAGCATACCATTCGATTCCTTTTAAAAAAGTGCATTAAGAATGTTTTTGCAGAAACACAAAATATTCACAAATAAGCAAGTTACGGGGGTGAGTCGAAAATGCACCAAATTGAAAATCACCCTGTATCTTTTAAAGAGATCGAGATATCGATGTGCGGTTTTCGCCATTAATTTTTACACAAAAAACGAGCCCGTAACATGTAAGTTAGTTTTTTACTATATCCTCTAGAAATGAATGTTTCCTATCAAAAGTGTCCAATTTGGGACACACTGTACAGGTCTTGTAGACCCATGGCTCGAAGAAACTTTTTTATGTATCTTATAAGATTTATTTTTAGTATACTGTTTCAGTCTTGATACAATGTAATGGTTAATTACCTACGCAATTAATTATACTGTCTTTGTGATTTCAGCAGGGAGATGTTCTTTGGTGTTTTTCGTTATCCTAAAACGCATTTATTGTGCTAACGTAGGCACTGACAGATTTAATATCTCAACTCTGCTTGTCTTAGAAGATTTTACATATTTATATTAGGATGAAGTAACAATCCACTAGTTTTTACATTTGTAAGTTTTGCTGTTGGGAGTTCTATTTTACGTTCTTCTTTACTATTGTCGGTTAGTGACGTTTGGCAAAAACCATACTACAATGATTCTACAATAGTTTTTATAACAAATCCACCTACGTGAAATATTACACAATCGATAATCTCAGTTGCATATTTTTATCCAGAGGTTTTGTTTTGTCAGTGTTCCAATTGTCTTATTCTATTAGTCCATCTCATTTTTCTCTTAAGTGTTTTTATATGAAATCGTTTGATTTGCGGCTCGTTCTCGTGAAATATACTTTAAAAATCTTGGAATGAATAGTACATTTGAAATAGTATTTCATTACAAGGCACGAAAGTGATACTTTGCACATGAGGAGGCTATTTAAAGATAGAATTCTATTGTATCAAGGCGCACGGTGAAGGTAACCGGTTACCTTAAGTAAAGTAAAGTAAAAATGACTAGTCCTGCAAAGTGACATTTTCAAGATTAATCCGAGTCTTGACATGGCTCGCTTTTTTGACGATTTCAGGAAAAGGTTGTTTTTGTTAATTGAACAATTCCCATATTGTGGAGGCCAGATTACAGAATATGCCGATAGCATGCGGTACATTTGCACGAACAATGTAAATGTTGCATTGTCATTCTGGCCACATACTTGATGACTAATACCAAGTGTGCTGAAATGTTCAACAGTAAAAGTCAATAATATAAAATGAATGAAACACACCAAGCAGTTAACTAATAGTATATTATTATACTAATTTAATAGGATGCTCACGAAGGGGTGCTGCAATGGAACGAGTGCTGCAATTTCTCCTATTAAATGAGCATAATATACTTGTATTCTTTTAGTAAATATGTGGACATCTTTAAAATTGTATTAAGCTGTAGTTAGTGTTAAAATCTGAGGGCTGTTTTTTGAACAATTGCGTTCCCATTAATCAAGGCTTCCCCAAGTTTTTTTTACTTAATATTTACAAAGCAGTTAAACATGTTTATAAAGATATTGAAAATTAGCTGTAAGTCAGTGCTGTCTGTTTTATGATAGTTATTTCTGTTTGAAGGATCATATATAGTACCATTTATACGTTTAATAAAGGCAATCGTCGAATCAGAATCCTGAAGACTGTGTAGTTGATTTGTTTGTTAAATTTTAGTCCATCGCATATGGAATTACTAATTATCTACGAAAAATGACACGAAAACGGTCGGTACCTTCTGATTTTTAAAAAAATATGCTTTATTTAACATAATTTGATTCTACCTGGGTTGCTAATTTTACTCTTATTTTGATCATTTCATGGTATATATGTGAATCAGTTATTTTTGGGCATACCCTTAAATTATATCTTGATCAAAAAGAATTTTATAATATATCAAGCTTATTTTTCCTTCTGGTGACTAAAAAATTGATAGCTCCAATAGATTATGTAAAAGTGTTAACATTGTACCTAGTCCTGCCATAAGTTCTGTTACAAAGTCTTTCATACGAAATCAAATAAATACAAACAATAATTTAATACAACTTATGGAATTTACTCCAGTAAAGGTTTAAGAAACACAAAAACAAATCATTATTCAAAATAGCCTCCTCCAGCTTTAATACAGGCTTTCAAACGTTTAAGCCAATCATCAATGGCAGCATGAGTGATTTATAAAGAAAGATTCTTCACAGCTTTTTCAATTGACTGCCTAAGGCCTTCAATATTTGCATGTCTTTTTCTGCAGGCCATGAGTTCTAATTTGTCCCATATTTCGTAGTCTAAATCGTTCAGTTCTGGACTACCAAACGGCCAATCTTGTTCTAATAAATTTTGGAAAGTTGTTTTCAAGCCATTACTAGGTACTCCTGACTTTAGGGCAGATGCAGAACCCTACTGCAAAACCCAGTGTTGTCTATGAAATAGGGTGTTGGTTAGTGACTTCAGAATATGTTCAAAAACATCTTGGTATATCCTCGCAGATGTGTGGACCCCCATTTCGCAAAAATGCATTCTTGTGCAATCACCGTAACTCACATCCCACCAAACCATCACAGAAGCTGGATGATGATCATTTTCAACCTTGTATCTTGCTTGTCTAGCCTCTTGATCACTGAGGCTATAATCATGATAATTCTGTTTATTAAAACACTCTTCAATGGTGGTACCTTTTCATCAGAAGACAGAACTGTATGGTGTCCCTTTTTACACACCGGCATAGCAAACGTTTGCTTTTCCAAGAGAATTCTGCTGTATTTGGTTGGCATCAGCTTGTACGACTTTGGCTATATGAACAGTCTGCAGACGATCATTTCTGGGTTTATCCTGTACTACAACTGTCTTACTATGTCGTTTGATGGTTCGATAACTGAACCGGCAACTAAGAAGTAAGGACTTTAAAAGTTTGAATATCTTACCAGGCAATTTATTTGCTTAATAAAGAGAAACACCACACGATAGTTTTAAATTTTTCCTTGTTCCATCTTGATTTGTTACAGCCCAAACAGGGCACTATGACACGTTAATGGAAGAGTTGCAGAGCTCACCTAACTGTACCTAAACTACCCTATAACAGGATCATTTGTGCGGCTCAGACATCAGGAAGAAGGGCGGTTCGCAACAAACGATACCAATTAGAGGAAGATGATGATCACTAAAGGTGTTAATGGTGATCACTGATCACAAAAGAGTATCGATGAAAAATGGAGCGCCATCAGTTTTATTCTAATTACGCTCGGAATGTTACTGAACGGCCCTCGTAAAAACTCGAAATCCAAAGGCCGTCGCATGACCTCGAGATCTTTTCCGGTGTCTCAGCTCTCTTAGAACGTACCTGGGGTAATTCCACACTAGTACACAAATTAATACACAACTATCTACAAAAAATAGTGATAAAAAGCTCCAGTAGTTGAATTTAAATTAGTAATGTATTGAATAATTCCAAAATATAAAAAGCGTTGCATGCTGTTTCTTTTGAACAGGTGATTAGGTAGACGTCATATACTAAATTAAGACCAAATGGGGTTAGTTATGTTAAAGCACTGGAGGGATAGTAAAAAACACCAAACCTTCCCCATGTATAATATTTAATGACGGGCAAGATGCAAGATTGTTACAGCAACATGTTTCGACTAAAACGTCATTATCAGGCTACTAAAATATAGCTAAAGGTTAGTAAAAACGAACCGAATCAGAAGCTAGTTCTTACTTGATGTAATGAAGTGGTTAAATATTCAGTTGAAAGAATAACTTAAAAGAAATGCGTGTTGGGGGCCTTGAAGAGGAACAATTTAAACCATATGTGGATAGAGCCATATGGCAATCACATGACTTACTCCAAAATAGTCTATAAATGCATGATACCTGCTAAAATGAGGTAAATAGATAGTGCCTAACAAAGTAAAAGTTTTATTGACATTTTTTTCTGCTCATATTCTGGAAAATCTAGTGTTAACTTATTTATAATTTATCTGTACTTGAAGTATATTGCAATCCCCCCCTCTTAAAGTAATCTCTTTGCAATAAAGTTTATTCTAGATAGAGTGTCTACTACAGCGTTTTGCACATTGCATTTAAAAAAGTCTTTACCACAACAGTTACTTATATCATTCTGATTAGAAAGATATAATGATACGAAATAAATATAAAAATACTCTCTTCAATGATTGAGCATTAATATGTTTCACACTCAAACAATTCATCTAATGAAGATATAAAAAGAAAATACAGAAAAGTGCTACTAAGTAAAAATTTTAAGTTTTTCATGCAACACTTTCATCTTGAAATAAAGATTATCTAATTATTTCACAGATTCTACGCGCATTCATTTGTAATTTTTGTTTACAATTATAACACCATCATATGTTCATATATACCTTTGTATTACCAAACCGCTAGGTTTTACTATACAAAAATACCTGACTTTGTTTTTGTGCGATCCTCTTTGATAATAATTTGTATACGTAGTTTTTTCATCCACAAGTGCAAACTGGAGCACTTAGCAATTTTTCTTAGGATTACATATGAGAAGTCTAATTATGAAATGGAACTCAATCATCCAGTTTAACTTTGATTTGTTTGTCATTTCAAGTCTATTTTTAACCAGAATTTTGTTTTTATAGCAAAATAACAAAATATGAAAAATAAAACTGTTGCAATTTACATTTGAATGAAAATTTTGCTGTGGAATACTCACTGCTGCCATATTGCTAATTGTATCGTATGTTAAAGGCAATCTCCTTTTGTTGTAGGTCTGAAGATATTTAAATTTCATTGGCTCATCTACCATCAACAGGAACTCTGACGTTTAAACAACTACATATAATGAATATCAAACAAGAAACTACAGATAGAAAATCTTATAGTTCTACAGGAGCTTCATCATGCATATTGCAGAACATGGATAGTAATGAAAACTTTGATAAGTTATATATCAAACAAGAAAGCACAGAAAGTACTACTTTAGCTACAGATGGGGGGATTCCTGCAGGCAAAAAGCCATATATTTGCCATGTTTGTGATTTCAAAACAACATGGAAATGTGTTTTAGTTAGACATGTGATGACTCATACGGGCGAGAAGCCATATATTTGCTCTGTATGTAATTACAAAACATCCAAAAAAAGTGTTCTAGTTGTACATATGAGGACTCATACGGGCGTAAAGCCTTACATTTGCTCTGTATGTGATTTCAAAACAACACACAAAAATAATTTATAATTTAGTTACACATGTAAGGACTCATACAGGCGAAAAGCCATATATTTGCTCTGTATGTGATTACAAAACAACACACAAAAGTCATTTAGTTAAACATGTAAGGGCTCATACAGGCGAGAAGCCTTTTAATTGTTCTGTCTGTGATTTCAAAACAACACGAAAAGATGTTCTAGTTGTACATGTGAGGACTCATACAGGCGAGAAGCCTTATACCTGTTCTGTTTGTGATTTCAAAACAACACAGAAAAGTAATTTAGTTATACATGTGAGGACTCATACAGGCGAAAAGCCTTACAGTTGCTGTGTTTGTGATTTTAAAACCACACGGAAAGATCAATTAGTTACACATGTGAGGACTCATACAGGCGAGAAGCCTTTTCTTTGTTCTGTTTGTGATTTCAAAGCAACACGAAAAAGTCATCTAGTTGTACATGTGAGGACTCATACAGGTGAAAAGCCTTATATCTGCTCGGTGTGTGATTTCAAAACAACACACAAAAATAGTTTAGTTACACATGTAAGGACTCATACAGGCGAAAAGCCTTATATTTGCTCGATATGTGATTTCAAAACAACACAGAAAAGTAATTTAGTTATACATGTGAGGACTCACACAGGTGAAAAGCCTTATATCTGCTCTGTATGTGATTTCAAAACAACACACAAAAATAATTTAGTTACACATGTAAGGACTCATACAGGCGAAAAGCCATATATTTGCTCTGTATGTGATTACAAAACAACACACAAAAGTCATTTAGTTAAACATGTAAGGGCTCATACAGGCGAGAAGCCTTTTAATTGTTCTGTTTGTGATTTCAAAACAACACGAAAAGATGTTCTAGTTTTACATGTGAGGACTCATACAGGCGAGAAGCCTTATACCTGTTCTGTTTGTGATTTCAAAACAACACAGAAAAGTAATTTAGTTATACATGTGAGGACTCATACAGGCGAAAAGCCATATATTTGCTCTGTATGTGATTACAAAACAACGCACAAAAGTCATTTAGTTAAACATGTAAGGGCTCATACAGGCGAGAAGCCTTTTAATTGTTCTGTCTGTGATTTCAAAACAACACGAAAAGATGTTCTAGTTGTACATGTGAGGACTCATACAGGCGAGAAGCCTTATACCTGTTCTGTTTGTGATTTCAAAACAACACAGAAAAGTAATTTAGTTATACATGTGAGGACTCATACAGGCGAAAAGCCATATATTTGCTCTGTATGTGATTACAAAACAACACACAAAAGTCATTTAGTTAAACATGTAAGGGCTCATACAGGCGAGAAGCCTTTTAATTGTTCTGTCTGTGATTTCAAAACAACACGAAAAGATGTTCTAGTTGTACATGTGAGGACTCATACAGGCGAGAAGCCTTATACCTGTTCTGTTTGTGATTTCAAAACAACACAGAAAAGTAATTTAGTTATACATGTGAGGACTCATACAGGCGAAAAGCCTTACAGTTGCTGTGTTTGTGATTTTAAAACCACACGGAAAGATCAATTAGTTACACATGTGAGGACTCATACAGGCGAGAAGCCTTTTCTTTGTTCTGTTTGTGATTTCAAAGCAACACGAAAAAGTCATCTAGTTGTACATGTGAGGACTCATACAGGTGAAAAGCCTTATATCTGCTCGGTGTGTGATTTCAAAACAACACACAAAAATAGTTTAGTTACACATGTAAGGACTCATACAGGCGAAAAGCCTTATATTTGCTCGATATGTGATTTCAAAACAACACAGAAAAGTAATTTAGTTATACATGTGAGGACTCACACAGGTGAAAAGCCTTATATCTGCTCTGTATGTGATTTCAAAACAACACACAAAAATAATTTAGTTACACATGTAAGGACTCATACAGGCGAAAAGCCATATATTTGCTCTGTATGTGATTACAAAACAACACACAAAAGTCATTTAGTTAAACATGTAAGGGCTCATACAGGCGAGAAGCCTTTTAATTGTTCTGTTTGTGATTTCAAAACAACACGAAAAGATGTTCTAGTTTTACATGTGAGGACTCATACAGGCGAGAAGCCTTATACCTGTTCTGTTTGTGATTTCAAAACAACACAGAAAAGTAATTTAGTTATACATGTGAGGACTCATACAGGCGAAAAGCCATATATTTGCTCTGTATGTGATTACAAAACAACGCACAAAAGTCATTTAGTTAAACATGTAAGGGCTCATACAGGCGAGAAGCCTTTTAATTGTTCTGTCTGTGATTTCAAAACAACACGAAAAGATGTTCTAGTTGTACATGTGAGGACTCATACAGGCGAGAAGCCTTATACCTGTTCTGTTTGTGATTTCAAAACAACACAGAAAAGTAATTTAGTTAGACATGTGAGGACTCACACAGGCGAAAAGCCTTATATAAAAGTCATTTAGTTAGACATGCGAGGTCACACACAGGAGAAAAGCCTTAGTATTGCTGTGTCTCTAAATACAGAATGGCAGATGTTTTAATTAGACATAAAGTACGTTTTTTTCCTATAAAAATTTTCAAGGTCAAATAATTTAGGGTTTATGTTGGCATAACTTGGATTCCTTTAAAAAATATATGTTGGCAAAATTTGTTTTAGTAACTTTATAGAACTAAAAATTGGTGGGAAATTTAAAATCTGGCATTAAAGTTCTATGTACATCAAAAGCTCTTGCTAATCTTTCGTAAACGTCTTCTTCTGGTGTGTTAAGATGCAGATCCAATAGTTCCTCTGCACACTTCACTACATTTAATTTTAAAAGATTCCGTTTTTTACGGGTATTTAGTTTCAAAAAAGAAAAACTGACAATTTAATTTTAAATGTCAAAGTGACAAAAGTCGTTTACAGAATAACCTGACGAAAATAAATTTTCTAATAATTTAAAAAAAGCAGTTTTGCCAATTTTATCTTGATCTTGAACATTTTTATAGGAAAAAAACGTACTATACAAGAACTTGTAGAGGAGACAAATCTTAGATTTGCTGTATTTGTAAATACAAAGTAACATAACAAATTAGTTTAGTTAGACATATGAGGACTCATAAGAAACACCTGCAGTTTTTGTTTGTTTATTTAAGGCAAAATAGAAATGTGAGTTGGTTAGTTACATAAATTAATCCCACAGATTGATGTTACTAGTGGTGTAATTGAGGAAACATTTTTGAATTTCAATTTATATTTGGGGTTTAAGCCCTGCTTTTCTTGAAACTTAAAATCAACAAGTCTTGCTAATACATAATAGTATATTGTTTTATTAGAATTAAAAGCGGCACTTTGTTTAACGAGCAATTATGTTTGCATTTGTAAGGCAAAGTGCAGCGTAGCCCAGCAAACGCAAAAATTGCAAGTCAAACAAAGTGCCACTTTAAATACTAATAATACATACTATTTTTTCCGCAACCTAGAAACGTAAAAAATATTCAAAATTTGAGACAATTGATTACTTTTGACGTTTCTCATTTAAAAATCCTTACGACAACTACATCCACAGCTGACCAAATGGAAGTTACTTTTAGTTCCTAGGAAGTAAAAGTACTTTTAATACTAGTAACTAAAAGTGTTACATAGCAACAGTAAGAGAAACGTCAACTTCAATAACAGATTTTGGTATTAAAAGTAACGACTTTTAAGATGGTTGCGGAAAAAAAAATTGTAATTAGGAATAAAGAAATGTTTTATCAGAGAAAGTTACTTATAATGCTGTATCATGTTTACTATGGTAAATAAACTCGATTTTTTAAGATAAATGTCATTCATGATCGAAATTCCAAATTTAATTGTTCATACAAACTATTCATACACTTCACAATATACAATATGAATATCTGCAACTGTTTTTTTCTTAATTATCTAAGGGTATCTTATAACCTATCACATTGCGACGTCAAAAAAAACAAATTCAAGATTTCTCACCAGTTCCAGATGCCACAATGAAACGTTCTAGTGTGAGTCGTAGAAAAACAGAAAAGTCTGAAATTCTGACTTCTATGCCCCGGGTTCCGGAATAACAGATCGGTTGTAGATCAGGTACACACACTTTGATATATCCAAGCAAAATCATATGAATACGAAATAGAAATGCATGTACTATACATATTAGATTTCAAACAGGCATACAATTCTGTAAATAGAGCTCAAATATACAATGCTGTGAAAGAACTTGGATTTCTGACAAAGTTAACGAACTTCGTAAAGATGACACTCAGCACAACTAGAAGTATAGTGAGAATACAGGGGAAGAAATGGATGCGTTTCAAGTAAACAAAGGACTAAGACAAGGCGACCCACTGTCAGCATTATTGTTTAACGTAATACTGGAGAAAGTCATAATGGGAAGCGATATAAATAGGGACAGCACAATATTTTATAAAGAACACCAATGTTTAGCATACGCCAACGACGTAACAGTTATAGGTAGAACTAAGAATGAGCTAACAAAAAATCTAATCAAAACCGCAGAACATGTACGACTCGAGATCAACAAGAGAAAAACAAAATATATGAAGTGGGGGAGTAAGAAACAGACACAACCAAGCCAAGATTTAACAATAGAAATAGAACAAGACAGGAGATGCACATTTGAACATGTGAAAGATTTTACATACTTAGGGACACTTATAAACGAGCACGGCAGCGGTAGTGAGGAGGTGCGAGCAAGGATAAATAAAAGAATTAAAGTGTAGAGGGTTAGTACCAGTGTTCAAATCCAAGACGGTGTCGCGAAAATTGAAAATACGAGTGTACAAAACAGTGCTATACGCGTGTGAAACATGGATAATAAACAAATTGGAACAGAAAAACTTTAAAAATTTGGGAAAGGAAAATGCTACGGAGAATATATGGAGGGAAGAAGATAAACGGGGAATGGAAAAGAAGAACCAATGAGAAAATATACAATCTATATGGAGAACCAAGTATAGTGAATGTAATTAAAGCACAAAGAATAAAATGGATAGGATATATAGAAAGACTGTCAGGGTAAAGAATAACAAAGAGAATAGTTGGGGAAGATGCGGAGGGTAACAAGAGAAAAGGGAGACCAAGAAACAAATGGCGACATCAAGTGATGAAAGACCTGGAAAAACTTGGTATCAAGAGATGGACGGAAAAGGCAAAGAGTAGAAAACAGTGGAAACAGATAGTGAAACAAGTCTTAGGCCTTCAAGGCCTGTAGTGCTACGATATATATTGAGATGGTATTAAGCCCACAAAGCCCACAACTTGGCTCTGTTTGCAGTGCAAAATAACCGATTCAATAAAGCACAGAATTGTGATATTTTATATAATTGCAATTTTAAACAAACATAAAAATATTAAATGCATTGATAATGAGACGCGAGAAACAGTAATTAGTCGGAGAAAGGCACGCAAAGGCAAAGCATATTTCAGAGGGTTTGAATTGGCTTTTGAATAAATTAATGTAATTAAAATGAAAGGTTTGTTAGCTGCATTTTAAAAGGAGCGTAGTTGTCAAATAAAAGGAAAGGATAGTGAAAATTGTGAGCAAAGCTGAAAGGTAAAGCAAGATGAAGGATAATATAGAAAATTGCAAAGAGCAATCCCTAAATCTTGGTAACAGAAAAGTAGGAAGAGACGTGAAAAGTGCGGAACTCAAAAATTAGTGTATTTAAAAACAAAGTGCAATAGAGCAGAGCAGTGACATTTAATAATAAAAAACGTATGTGTGTGCAACACTATAGAACAATTCTAATTATAAGATAAAAGACAATAATTGAGATTTAAGAAACGTTAATTTTAATTTTATGTATCAAATTTTATTCCATTTATGACCATTAATTATCGAAACTAATTTTCATTAACATAAGCAGATCAACAGTATCCTAGCAATCTGATGCTATTTTGTTTATAACGGAGAGAGAACAATTGAATTAAATTATTATCAGACAGGGCGAATTTGTGCTCCATTTCAATTACTGTTTTTATATTAATAAAAGTATTTTTACCAGTTCAAAAGTGTACCATTTTATTGTCCAAGTCTTCGTGCTCCAGTACAAGTGTTTGTGGGAAGATCCACGACATAAAAATTAAAAATTCTAATTTGCCTCCGATTGTGTGAACGGGAGCGAGCACCTGAATTTTCCGAGGTTGGACTCCGGTCCAAGGAAGCATCGATAGCCAGAGATTAGCAGTCCAGGACATCAGCCGATTCTGCAAGAGCGTCACCGTCGACACCTGCATCAGGGGAGCATCTCCAGCAGGAAATCCCAGCAGCGTCACTACGACCAGCTCCGAAGCCAGCATAACGAGGTAGGATTAAGCTGTAATTTGAGGGTTAGAGTTCAGGAAACGCACCAAACTATGAGATTGAACCTTGCCGGAGAGGCCTAGCGTTTTTCCAATGGCCCAGTTGCTTCGTGTTTTTCGGAAATCGAGCTGCGTCACCAGGTGTTGGGGCGAAATCGGCCATAATCAAGCCTCATAAACAATTGAAAGATCGCATTCTACGTCAGAACAATCAAGAGGCGGTTGACGTCATCCTAAAACAACAAAGGCGATGTTTTTTTAATAGTTGCCAAGCGGGAAGATTCAAATAACTTACCTGACGCGTTTCTCACTGTATTTTCACAAGTTTAAATTTTCAAAGACACGCTGTGCATACAGACCATTTTGTGTTCATCTGTCAATGTACTAGATTGTGAATTTTATCTACTAATAACGAGCGAACGAGCCTACATTGAGACAAATTTGAAATTACAGTCCATTTATGAACTCACCCTGAGATAAGCCGTTTGTTGTGTTCCCGAGTGCTAGCATATTTGGTATTGCAATTAAATAAAATAGAAAAAGGGGCATACAACCATTTTATTTGTGTAATTAATTATTACAGTTCCATTTTAACCAGCCGTAAATTGACTGACAGGCAAAGTAAAAGCACAGTACAAAATTATAAACTGAGAATTGTGTGATTGGATTTGCACCTAATTTGAACTAATTAAATTTTATACCAAAATAAGCAAAGTATTACAGTAAATTCATCAAATTTATGTCGCCCAACGTCGGGACAAAGGTGAATTTTTAATTTATTCAGATGGTCCCATTCAAAATAACAATCAAGGGTACCATTCCAATATATTGTTATGATACACTAAGGGTAGTTGCAAAATAAAAATATAAAAATGATAAATTTGGAAGATTATTACAATCAAATTTTGAAGTGTTTAGATAAGATTGGGTGTTAATTTCAAAATGAATGATGAAAATTAATTGAGACAATGAGGAAGGTAATTTTATAATTAAATAACAATTGAGTATTCAATTTTGATAGTTGAGTTCAATTTTAATAAAGTTTCAAGCCAATGTTACAATTGACAAATGTGCTTGCGATAATAATAATAGAATTGTAGTATGTAATAATAGGACATTATATTTTTAAGAAGGCAAGAAGAATTGTAACTACGAGAGATATAAAATTGTTTAGTTTAGTTATATACAAACTCAAGAAAAATGTATACCGAATTTTGAAATAACTAATTTGAGAATAAAAAGTTGAAATTATGCCTTATTTTGAGTAATTGTTGGTAAAATACAAAATAAAGGGTTATTAACAAAAACTACGTTGTGCAAAGGTGAGGATATAACATTGATTTAATAAAACCATACAATCGGTGAAGAGATTGTGCAATACAGTGAATATAATAGAAATAACCAGAAGACTACAGTATTTGAAGAGATTTGGATTTATTGGTGCATGTAAAATATAATTAAATATTCATTGGTGACGTTAGTGGATGTATGGAAGACAGGTCAATCATTTGGAAGAAAGTTATTAAGAGTAGCTGCTTGATTTGGACAGTTTGTGTGGGTATTGCTTGGATACAGAGTACTATCTGAGGAATGTAGAAGGTTAGATTGGGATCATTTATAATACTGCAACTTACCAGGAATCGATTGGTGTGACCGGTGACATTGATAAAGGGATCAGGACTGGATTCTACAAACAGTAGAGTTCTTGACAGGTTAGATGCGATTTGAAGGTTGACGGACCATCATAGTTGTGACTAGTGGAAGAAGAAGCGATAGGCGTTGCAGACTGTGAACATCGGGAGCTGTTGGTATTTGGATATTTGCAGTGAAAGCTGGAGAAAGTTTAAGGTTTATGTTAATAATTCATATAAAAGCATTTTGAATAACACACAATAAAAGAAAGAGTAAAAATAAACATAATACAGTACTTACTTTGGTGAATTGATTAATAGATATGTCAATGTAAAGGAGAATTGTCTATACTTGGTTTGATTAAATGCGGAAGTCAAGTTGACAGTTAATGTCATTCACTAGTCAAGGATTTAAATAGATTTAAACTTCAACTATAGATAACTAGATGGCGAACCACGCTGATAAGAGTACTCAATTGAAATAATTAGTTAAAAATAAAATTTAACCTAATTGAAATAGTTATTTATTATACAAGCGCTTAAAATGAATGTTTAATGAGCTGTCAGTTTAATGACTGCGAATCAACATTCATTTTAAACGAGAGTGTAATACAACATTTTATTCAATTTTGCCCTCCAATTTTGAAAATAAAATTACGGAATTAAGTCATCAAATACATTGCGAATTTTATGATTATCACGACTCCTGTGGCGCGACCATGGCAACGAGGTTTTTTATAAACAAATTGAAAAACAAACTATTCTACCGTGCGTCGAAGTGTTTTCTGCAAAAGAAATTGATAATTTGTGCAAAGAAATGAATTATGACGTTTTCTGATCCGGGAGAGGCTTTGGATGATGACGATGCTATAATGGAACAACTGCTTCCTCGAAAATCGGAAGGGTTTGTACATGAAAGTGTACCAGAAATTTTGCGACTGGCAAATGAAGAAAAAAGCAGATGGAGTTAAGGAAAGGGTGAATACTAAATTATATTTCGGAGCAATCTAAGACAATCAAACCATCGTCGGTATGGAGTTATTGCTCTATGCTAAAAGCCTGCCTGACGGCATTTGAGAATATTGACATTGGAAGGTAAGTGAAAATTTTGTGTATAGAATCGACATAATACCTGTTTATCTATTTTTAATGTAGGTTCCGAAAGTGAAAGCCCTTCTAAAGCAAAACGCAAGGGGCTTTAAGCCAAGAAGTCGAAAGTTCTTAGTCGCTACGAATTTTGAGGTTCATTCGTACTTCACCGGACGAGAAGTATTTACTTGCAAAGGTTAACATTATTGATCTCTTTTTTTTCCTTGGAATTGTAAAATTACATTGCCGACTATACTTATTATGGGTATTGCTGGCGGTTGTCGCATTGGAGAACTGGTCAAAATGAAATTGACGACGTGGACGACAGAGGCAGTGTTCTAGTTGTTACATTTTCCAGATACAAAGACCAATAAACCCCGAACATTTACATCATCAATGAGACAGCTATAAATGCCCTAGACGTCTATAGGAAGTATATGAAGCTACGACCAGCAAAAGTGGTGCACAGGCGACTTTTTATAAATTATCAATGGAAAATGCACGGTTCAACCCGTCGGAGAAAATAAAATTCGAAAAATCCCTAGTGTTATTGCGACGTTTCTGGGTATTTCAGAACCGGAATTATTTACTGGCCATGCCTTCCAGCGTACCTCCTCTTCACTTATGGTGGGATGGTGGCGCGGACCTCTTGGAACTTAAGAGACATGGTGGGTGGTCCTCGAGTACAGTGGCTGAGAATTATATCGTGGATTCCGTCGAAAAGAAGATCCAAACTTGCGAAAGATTTTCGGAGCAAGCTCTACATCAATCCTGCTCCCTGCTAAATCAAAGATGGAATCGAAATCATCTGCATCTAGTGCAAGTAGTGTAACGTTTCGCCCAGCAGAAACGCGTTTTTGTGAATTAAAATCAATTCGCGCGTTTTCCCTAGCGATTTCTACGTTACAAGTTTGATTTTTTCGCTTGCGCGGCCGAGTATGTCATCAAGAGATCCCCGCTCCACGTAGTGCGCTGCTCCCCACTTAGAATGCCCGAAGTGGTTGCTTGATGCACGAAGCACGAAGAGGAGCCCATAAAAAGCTGCTTCGCGGGGCACTCAGGGCAGACTTCATTCATACATTCATTCGCCTTCATTCCAGTATCCTTCTAGCCCCAAATCACCCCCAATCCTGATCCTGTCCGACCGTTTAAAGAGATTTTTTTCCCGTCTATACTTCGGATCCCGATATCCATTAGTATCTTCCCTGGCTACAGTCGAACCGATGCCTCCAATCTTGGGACCGTGTTCCTAGCCAGTATTTAATTAAGGCCGTTCCCCGAAGTATCAGCTTTTAGAAGCGAGGCCTCACGAGTGGGGAAACCCGTTTCGCTGATTAAACTAACACCTGTTTAAAATCCTGAACTAATAATTGTACTAGAATTTCCTGGAGGACGTTGGCAAATAATTATATCGAAATTTCTTGGAAGACATATTCGAAGCGAGGGTTTAGAACCAGGCCGTTTCATATGTCGATTTCGTAATACTAAATAAAGGCCGACTCGTAGCCGACCTCCAAGGCCCTGTTAAGATCGCATTTAATATCTGTTTGACTACAGGATTGTACTCACCGTTCCCGCTGTCACCAAGAGCCCCAGGTGGATAATCGCCGTCGACTTCCCAATCCGTCGCATCCCGCACAAACACCACACCGCGCATCACCAGGACTTGTAGTACAATCGCGGTTCGTAAGGCGAAAAAACATAACATACTCGAATTAACCTATATTTGCAGCTGCACGCGGTTTCAACGTCGGACGTGACATTCGAGTCCGAAGGTTGGCACCACTGCAAATTACTTTGGGAAAATCGTCTTCCCTACAGTGGCGTTCCGTCGATTTCTGCAGAAGGCGGCCAATCGACTTTCCCACACACAGATGCAAAACGGGTTGCCGGGGCGTAAGGAACTGGCAACTGGACGCCCAGCATAATTATTGAAATTCATTGTAAAATACATTTTATTTTATTTCTTACGAGTAATATTTATGTTTGTAAATATTGAACATTATAATTAAACTGTCTAAAATTATCCCAGTGTTTGTTTGCTAATTTCCAAGTGTATATCTGACTGAACCAAATTATCTCCGACTGAGAAAGCTACCCGAAGGTAATTTATTAAATTCTTTAGCCCTTATTAGCAGAGGGCTAAGACCGTTACAGTAGTACCAGCACGACTGCCGAAAGAAGCTCTATTTTAACCCTGCCTACTGTTAACCTAACTATGGAACCTAAATGATGTGTTGCCCTTAGTGCAAGTCCAGTTTCAACACCCAGCTATGGAAGTGTGAACTTTGAATGCGGGAGCGTACAAAACTGCAATATTTTTATTGTTTCTCAAATACCGATAGAAGATATACATAACCTAATGCGATAATAATTTTTATTGTAATTTTATGCAATTTGTAAAAATATTGTATCTAATAATGTTAAAATAGCGGATTAAAATTTTCATCCACTGCTTATACATTTTAATGCGCTGCTTCAATAAATAAAATAAACAACTGCTTTAATGGGTGGATTTGACGTAAATAAACGAGTGTTTATAAAGCAAAATTGAATAAAAGAAATTATAGGGTTAATACTAATTAAAATTAGTATTTTGAGCATTGATCTATTGCAATATATTCACTTATAATACCATGAGTAGTCAAAGTTATGTCGACTATTTTTGTGGTGGTGTCACGAATGTCCATTGCGCTTTGGTACGATTAGGACGAATGCGATAGCACGAGTCCTAATCCCAAGCGCAAGAGACATAAGTAGTGATACCACCGCAAAAATAATCTACTTAACTTTGACTAAGAATGGTATTCGAGGGACTATTTAATGAACCAAACTACTTTTTCAAATTAGTTTTCAGTAAATCTAGCAACAAACTATGCAATTTCTATAGTAACAAACACTAATATTGACTTTTTCTAATAAAATCACATTTGTTTAAAATAGTCACTTGGAATACCTTCTAGAAGATATATCCACTGATATTTTTTTTGATTGGTCAAGAAACGTCAGAATTCTGGATTTTCATTGGTCACTTTTTGACAGATGACAGGTGAATTGAATAGTCAAAAATATACCGATACTACTGCTGAATATTTTACAGATTTTACAGATCAATCACATTATGATGTACACGCAATCATCTAGAAGTCTAAGCAGAGCCAGTGCAATGTGGGCGTTATGACTTTAGGAGAGATTACTTGTTGCAATTTCTTTAATCTTTTCGTGACGGGAAGCTACTGGTGTGGCTAAACATTTTAGTGCCCACCTAACGAGAAACCACTAGAGTGGCAAGCGTGGAAGCATGGTTTGGGACGGGATTTAACCGAAGTTTTATAGTGTTTTCTATTTTTCTGCCACTAACTTAACCAAACATAACATATGCGTGAACGTTATAACCTTAGATTTTGGAGCATATTTGTTTTAGTATTCATATTTTTCTGTTATTTATCTCTTTTGATATATTTTTGTAAATAAAAGTGTTTTCTCAATAATAAGAGTTACTTTTGCTGGGTAACAGAGGAAAACCAAAAATCAATATATTTTCATAATACATAGTTTAGCGTTAAAAACGGGGAACGATCGGAGTGACAAACGCTTCCCGCTGCCGTCCACCTAGAAGGTATTGTCAAAACCTTTGCAATCCTGAAAAGGTTAAAGAACTTAAAATTGAATAAATCTGGTAGGCCAGATGACATGCCTTCCTAAACAGGGTGGTCAGAAAATGGCGGATAAGCTTCAGGTAGAGCGATTCTTTAATTAATTCTGAACCGACAATCCTAATGCAAAAACCTTGTACGGTCCTTTATTTAACCTCACGAGGCCATCAAAGTTGAAAATGTGGGGCTAAACCTAAGCGAAGTGTTTGAATTATTTTATTGAAAATCATTGCTGTTTACAGTCAAGTTGAATTGTTTAAAATTGCGTTGATGTAACGAATTGATTAATACATTTTTTCTACGATCGTGTCAAAATGACAACTTTTTGCACTGTTTCTAGTGTCAAATGCGACGTTTGTATCACTCTTAATATTAGCGCCCGAAATACGTCTTAATCGCACGTTGCCATTGGAGGCGTTTTTTAATACTAAATTAAAACACGCTTTGCCGTAAGTTTGACTGTCAACATAACCTAGAATATCTAACAAAATGTGACGGAAAAAGTGTCACCGAACCGAAGTTTTTATATTTCTGTTACTATTGTAGCCCAGCTGTCGTGTCGTGGCTAAGGGTCTGCACTTGGGATAACGATGCCGGCAAAGACGAACCTCTCGTTACGTCATTGCCGTTATACCATACATGGATATCTCTGCTGTAGGCATGTATTACGGGAGATATCTGTGCTGGGGGTCTTGGCTTTACTGCCCGGACCAAGAGGAGAAAACCTCAATAAAAATCCTAAATCTCACGGCGGGGGACCAGGCTCAAGAGATGCATGGCTGTCTAGAAGATCAGCCTTTCTGGTTCCAAAATCCCCTTTTCGAATGTGTTATGCGACCCGTGCAAAGCAGAGCACCAGCAGGTGTAGGCGCAGGGGCTTATAATATGCGTCATGAACGGAGCCTTCTGGATACCAGGCGCCCTCCAGAAGTATTTAGCCAAACCTCTTACAGTTGAATTAAATACTCACTTGTATGGATTTAACAACTGCTTTTTCACAGGGTGAAGACGACACACTGATGGAGTCATCACCGCTTCCGATCACTGATGCTCAGACTTCGGTGACCGAGACAAAAATGGAACAGTGTGCCTCTACTGCAGAGTTGACAGTCCAGACTTCCAGTCAAGGACAGTCTTCCGAGCAGAAAAAGGCCGCAACCGGAGCGGACATAGCCGATCAACTAGGCAAAGTGTCCCTCAAAAAGGTCCAACTTACAGCCAAGGAACGCAGAGAACGCGCCAAGCGAGCCTGCGAAGCCAAGGGCATTAAGTACGACCCAAACTATAAAAGAAAGCAGAAGATGGAGAAGAGGGCAGCAGACCCAGCTTCGAAATCGGAAAAAACTGCAACCAACCAGGGACAAAAGAGGCAACGCTCTGACGAAGCCACTCCCTCCCCGGTAAACGCCAAAAAGAGGCCCAGGCAGAAAGTAGACAAGCCGACCTCACCAAAGGCAGGCACCAGCAAGCTTGATTTCGCTGAGGCAGCCACTACGGTGAAGATGGCCATCTACCCTGCTGCATATCCAGACGTCAAACTGACAAAGGAACAAGGTGACCTAGTCAGAGACAGTCTGATAGATCTCATCTTCCAGATGGAAGAAGAAGAGAACACACCTCTCTTTACCAGCCACTATCTCGAAGCTGGTACATACGTGGTTGCGTGCAAGGACGAACTCACCAAACACTGGTTAAGTGAGCAAGTACCTAAGCTGCACCCGTGGACCAATGCCAAGCTGGAGGTAAAAGAGCGGGCAAAAGTTATTAATTCCGTCCGGGTAGTGTTCAACGTCCCCAAGTGGTACGACAAACAGAAACCCGAGGTTATTCTCCGTTTGATCGGAAAGCAGAACAAACGGAAGGCAGACCTCCAGACCGATACCTGGAGAATACTCAACGTCACTCCACTAGAAGATGGCGGTAGAACGTTTGCAGCAATGATAGATGACAGGGCAAAACAAGCACTAACATCCATCAACTGCGTAGCGCACCTAGGCCTCAATAAGGTCACTTTCCTTATCCGCTCCAAGGATAGGAAAGAAGCACCTGAAAGTAGTACAAATTAACCTCCACCACTGCAAAGCAGCCACTGCAAATCTAAGCAGAAAGCTGCTAGCAGATGACATCGATTTAGCACTGATCCAAGAACCATGGATAGTTAAGGGACAAGTCCGTGGATTAGGTGGTGCTAAAGGTAAGCTTATTTATAATCATGCAAGTCCTAGAACATGCATACTTACAAGAAATAATCTAGACTGTTTACCACTAATGGAATTCTGTTCTAGAGACATAACCACAATTAAAATAAAATGGAATAACGATGAAGGTTGTGACCAAGCCATTATAAGCTCCGTCTACCTTCCATCCGATTCCAGGGACCCACCGCCTAGCGAGGAACTAGAGAACCTAGTATCATCTGCTTTCCAAGACGATCTAGACCTCATCCTAGGCTGCGACGCAAATTCTCACCACACCATTTGGGGCAGCACCAACTGCAACATAAGAGGTGAGTCACTTTTAGAATTTATCTTAACTAACAATCTAGTAGTAGTCAATAAAGGTAACACTCCAACCTTTTACAACACTAATAGACATGAAGTTATAGATATTACCATAACCACTATGAGAATTAGTCAATCAGTGAATAAATGGCAAGTTTCAGACGAACCATCACTCTCTGACCACAATTATATAACCTTTGAACTGTCTCAACGGGAAGTAAGCCAAAGAGTTTACTACAACCCAAGAAAGACAGACTGGGACCTATATAAACAAAAACTACAAGAGAAGATAGAACACCTCAAGTTCAGATCTCCCAATAAAGTAGTTTTAGACTCAAATGCTGACCGGTTAAAAGAGGCCATGATTGACTCCTTTCAGAGTAGCTGTCCTCTAATAGACCCAAGTCAGCAAAGAGCAAAAAAACACACAAATTGGTGGAATACAGACCTAGAAAAGACCAGACAAGAAGTCAGACGTCTGTTTAACAGGTCTAAAGCCACAAATAACTGGGAGAACTATCACAAGGCTCTCACAGACTATGGCAAAAAGATCAAGGCAGCTAAGATAGCAGCCTGGAAAAAGTTTTGCCAGGAGGTGGAGACCACGCGATCCACAGCTAGACTCCACAAAATCATCTCAAAGCAAGCCATGAACCCAGTAGGCACTCTTAAAAAAGAAAGCGGAGAATACACTACAACGGAAGAGGAGACTTTATCTCTTTTGATAAAAACTCACCTACCCGGAGCAGTGGAACAACCTACTCTGGCTGAACCCAATCATACCCCTAGGAGGGAAGACTGGGAAACAGCTAAGAGAATAGTCAGCAAAGAAAGGATTAGATGGGCAACTAGCCTCTTCAGTCCTTTCAAATCTGCTGGAAATGACGGCATACAACCCGTAATGCTGCAGAAAGGGATAGATATACTGCTGAACCCACTCAAAGACATGTTCCAAGCAAGTCTTGCCTTAGGCTACATTCCCCAAGCCTGGAGAGTGACTAAAGTAGTATTTATCCCTAAGCCTGGTAAGAGCAGCTATGCAGAAGCTAAATCTTACAGACCTATCAGCCTAACGTCATTCCTCCTTAAAACGTTGGAAAGATTAGTAGACAGATACTGGAGGGAGGAAGCCTTAACTTCACTCCCGATTCACAAATATCAACATGCTTACCAAACAGGGAAGTCATGTGAAACCGCCCTACACCAACTAGTGGGGAAAATTGAGAGAACCTTGGAGTACAAGGAGTACGCAGTCGGAGCATTTCTAGACATAGAAGGTGCCTTCGACAACACCTCCTACCACTCTATTGAAAGAGCAATGACAAACCATCAGATCGATAACACCACGATAAGATGGACTATGGCAATGCTCAACACTAGAGTTGTAAAAGTCAAGTTATTTGACAAGGAAAAGACAGTGCAGGCGACAAGGGGATGTCCACAGGGAGGAGTTCTTTCTCCACTCCTGTGGTGCCTCACAGTTGATGAACTGCTGATCCAACTCAATAACAAAGGCTACTACACTCAAGGATACGCTGATGACATTGTCATACTGATTCAAGGTAAATACCAAAGAACCGTAGACAATATAATGAAATCAGCACTAAAGATAACCGAAGAGTGGTGTCTAGAGAATAATCTTAGAATTAATCCCAGCAAAGCCACTCTCGTCGCTTTCACTCGTAGAAAGAACATCACAAACAGAATGAACATAAAACTGTTTGAGACAAATGTCAACTGGGAGAACGAGGTTAAGTACTTAGGTCTAACCATCGATTCCAAACTAACTTGGAACTCCCACTTAGACAAAACAATCACCAGGTGCATACAAATATTAGTTATTGGAAAAAGAGCCATAGGTAGTACGTGGGGGCTCAAACCGGAACTGACCCTCTGGCTGTACAAAACCATGGTTCGACCAATAATTTCATATGGAATAATCGCCTGGTGGCCCAAAATAAAACAAGCAACTGCGATCCACAAAATCAGCAGAATACAATATCTAGCTAATCGGTGCATCACTGGAGCCTTTAAAGGCACCTCAGGACAAGCACTGAATGCTATTTTAAATCTGCCACCTCTGCACATCTTCTTGGAAGGTGAAGCCAGAATGGCAGCCTACAGATTACAAAGTACTGGTCACTGGATGACCACAGCTAATAATCTAGGACATGGCAAGATCATGTCACATATCAACAACCCAATATTAGAAATGGGTTCTGATCTTATAATCAAAGCCTATGACTTTGAAAAGAACTTTACTGTACACACAAGTTGGAATCCGGACCAACTACCAACTCCAACAAATAAGAACATCATTTTTTACACTGATGGATCTAAGTTTGAAGGGGGTACAGGCTCTGGTGTGTACAGTACCAATCCTAGAACCAACGAAAAAGTCAGTCTAGGAAAGTTTTGTAACATCTTTCAGGCTGAAGTACAAGCTATTAACGTATGCGCAAACATCAGCATAGAAAAGAAGCTGCTCAATCGAGACATACACATTCTCTCAGACAGTCAGGCAGCACTGAAAGCGCTAAACGCTTTCAGTACTTCATCGAGACTGGTCAAGGAATGCAAATCCAAACTTCAAACCTTAGGTCAGGGAAATACAGTAAAATTATGCTGGATCCCAGGTCACCAAGGTATTGAAGGAAACGAAAAGGCGGACAAGCTCGCAAAAGAAGCAGCCCGTAATGCAATGACCGGTCCAGAACCTGGTCTAAGCATTCAGAAAAACCAAGCCCGTTCAGCCATTAATGAATGGGTCAATACCACACACCAACTAAGGTGGAGCAACTACAATCAAGCAACACACTGCAAAAGATTGCTAAAAACTCCGAATCCACAAACCACCAAAACCCTGTTGAGACTGAACAGAACTCGAATCAAGCAAGTAGTCAGTCTACTAACAGGCACTGGAGCATTCAGAGAATTTATGCACAGGATCAATATCTATAGAGATGAACCTGTTTGCAGACTATGCCAAGAGGATGATGAAACAGCCTATCATATCCTCTTTGAATGCCCAGCATTAGAGCGTAAAAGACACCAACTCGATTGGAGCCTTAACTCTATTGACAACCGCAAGCTAGTAGGGGACATTGCAAGTCTAGTAAAAGATACGGATGTCGGCCTGCTAACTTGAAAACTCCCGACAGTACAAAAAGCCCAAAGGGCTGACGTGCGCAAGCCAACAAAAGGCAGTCGTGGATCTAAATCTAATCTAATCTAATCTACTATTGTAAAAAAATAGCGTATGATACACGTGTATAAGTGCCATTAAAGCACTAGTGACGTTAAAAGCACTCCGCTAGCACGTCGTGCTCTTAAACTCGTCGCACGTGCTTTAAAGGCGTACTTATACACTAGTATCATAATATACTATTAAATATTTATGCAGCAACATTTTTTAACTTGAAGTTCATGGCAACCTTGTACAAAAAAAATTGTTGTAATTAAAAATCAAATTGGCAAATTTTGACTTTGCCAGATTGATGTTTGACATTTATTTGCTGAAATAAGTCTAGTACATAAAAATTGTTTAATTTTTTCGTTTAGTTGTAAAACGGCTTTTTCTTAGCCCTTACGGTGGGCACCATAACTGTAATGGTACTTTAAACAGCCCTTTACTCTACTGTACTATTAATTTATATTGCCCTGGGTTCGCTAGCTAAATCAGTCGTAAAGGTATAAGACTCTATTAATATAGTCAGTGCAGCTAAGGGTAAGCTAATATTGCTTTGGAGTTGCACGTTGTCACGTGGAATGCTGAACTTACACATGCAAACACTACCAGCAATAAAAACCCAACAGTTTACACAAAAAACATAATCTGTAAGAAAAACACAAACACAAGAAAATACATATAAATAAAATACATAATAAAAAGGTTGTACGCTACATACATGAAAACACCTTAAATAAGACGGTAAAGTTCAACTATCAACGCAAAGTCAAACGCCACTAACGCAAAATGTACCTGAACTCCGCGAACAAATGAACTGAGCGAAGTTGTCTATTCTTGAAATGCGTTCGTCGCTAGAAACGCTGCCTGGGCACATTCAATTCGAGCGACGCGCTGTGCGAGCGGATGATGCAATAACTACGTCAGCTTGCCGGTAATTCCCCGTTGTCTTAGGCAAGAAAGCAATGGCTCATGGCTTTCCAATCATACAGTGAAACAATTTCCAATAATGTAGCAACCGCTTCCTCGCTTCGTATTGTAGTTTTAACTAGCAACTAACCCTGCATTTGGTTGCACCCCAAGTGTTCTCGTGGTAGAACACGGACGGTGCTTCTATGGCGTCAAATCACGGCTTGCTTCTGCGAAAAGTGCAGCGAACTTTGTTGACGCTGCCGAAGTGGTTTGATGCACCCGTAGGCTCTGTTTCCACGCAGGAAACTCTTGGCGTCGGTGGCGAATAATGCAAGCCAACAACACACTATTCTGTGCACTTTAGTGCCTTTATCAACACTCGTCGTACCTTTGTTAATAAGAGACGACATACCTACGAGTCGCTTGTTTGTTTACGACTTCGGCTTGTGCACATATTCGCACCTCTTACGGGCTTGGGTGCGAATGAATTCCCGCGGTCTCACGGCATTGTCGCAATTCTACAGAACTGCAACGTGGCGATCTATTTATAACTTTGCGTCCCGGAATCGGTTGCTGTCTTGCACATTCTTCAACACTCCGTGAACTCGCGTCGAGGCACTTATAATGCGTAAACGCCTATAGTGCTTAAATACTTACGCTGTGTGCTAACGTAACATGCTAGGACGTATGAAGAATACGATTAAGCTCATTTCTAGCAATGTATATAAGAAAAAGGCATGAACTAACATGTGAGCAAACGAAAATGAAATCAAGCTTGGCTTCGAAATATTTGTTGTATGAATACTATGTTGGTGGCACTGTAAGTCTATGTCAAATTCGAGGTTAGCAGGTTAGGTTTTCCGTCAGTTTTGACACAGACTGACAGGAAACATAACCTGCTAAACTCGAATTTGACATAGACTTACAATGCCACCAATATATTATTCATTAAACAAATATTTCAAAATCAAGCTTGATTTCATTTTCGTTTGCTCACATGTTATATGAATACAGGTGGCACCAATTGCCCAATTTCTTAGTGTGGTTATTGAATCGCATATCCATCATTCTTATAATGTTCCTAACATTGTGTGATGTATATATACTTTTAACGAATACTCTGATATGTACATGGTATTCGAATTTTATAATGGGAATGCGAACATGGCAAAAGAAGAATACGAAACACGGTATCCAAATCGGCCACGAACATCTATCAACAGATTTCGAAGATTGGAACAGCGACTTCGCAAATCTGGCACGTTTGTCCCTAATTATCGTAACAGAGGTAGACCTAGAGAGCGTTGTACGGTTCAAATAGAAGAACACATTTTGGATGTTGCTCATGAAGATCCTACTTCCAGCACTAGACAAATAGCCCGGGAACTGAATATTCCAAGTAAGACAACAGTTCATTCAGTGATATCAGAATTATGTTTTAAATAACAAAAATTTAAAAAAGGTTTCAGAAATAAGGGATCTCGGAGTGATATTCGATGAGAAGCTGATTTTTGATGCTCACATAGATTTTAAGGTTAAAATTTTTGCTAGATCACTTGGTTTTATTAACAGGCAAGCGAGGTATATCAAAAACGGCCACACTATGTTGGTTCTTTATTATGCATTTCTGTTCAGCAAACTTACTTTGCGTCTTGCATTTGGAATCCTCAATACAAGGTTTGTGTAGATAGATTAGAAGCAATACAAAATAAATTTTTTAAATGTCTTGGATACAAAGAAAAAATCAATATCATTAACAGTGATTACTCTCCTGTTTGCAGGAGATTCAACATTGTGTCTCTTGAGAACAGAAGAGTTATCACTGACATTTTAACTTTGCACAAACTTCTTAACGATAAAATGTATTGTCCTGCACTACTATCTCTTATATATCTTAATTTTCTGTTGGTGTATAATTTGTGCGTTGGGATTCCCAGACTGTATTTGCTTCGGAATTTATACGCTATATAGCCTGCTATATATTTGAGCGCCTCCTTATTAATTTTCTCCTTCACCTCAAGATTGTCCATCAGATGCAAAGTATAATCATCAACATCTGCTTCAAAAAAGTATTCCGGTTGAACAAATGAATTTACGACCAGCTTTTCTATCTCGCATTGCTCTACTGCGACTTCTAAGTCATTAGAAAATTTGGATAGAATTGTTTAAGTCAAGCAAACATTTTCATTGTCTTCATTTGTGTTGTCGATGGATTCTGTTAGTACGTCCATTAGGCATGCCTCATTTGTTTCGACAGTGTTTCGATTTTCCGTGAAAATCGCAGCTGAATGTTTACCCAAGATAAACCATCTAATGTGGTATTTGAAGTCAAGTGGAGATGGGTGATCATTTGCACCACCCATTCCTCGAACCCGATACGCGACATTTGGGCGCCGCCGTTTGGGCGCCGCCGTTTGAGCGCCGCCCTTTGGCCGCCGCCGTTTGGGCGCCATACTTTTGACCGCCGGACGTTTGGGCGCCAGTAGTATACATTTTTAAATAGTTGGAAACTTCTAATAATGTTGCTTAATTATTTTTAATAATTCCACATAATGTATTCTTGTAATTGTGGTAGATTATATTGTAGTTCTACTTTTTATTATGTGACTATATATATACTACTTAAGTAACTGTAACCTGATTTTACTTGTTATATAATAAATAATTTCTGTAAAGATGATATTTGTTTTAATTTTCTGGAATGGTTTAAGATTATAAATGCAAAAGTTTTCAACAAACACTGGTGGTGGATTATATTGTAGTTCTATTTTTTATTATGTGACTATATGTATACTACTTAAGTAACTGTAACCTGATTTTACTTGTTATATAATAAATAATTTATATGACGATGATATTTGTTTTAATTTTCTGGAATGGTTTAAGATTATAAATGCAAACGTTTTCTTTTTTACCTAAGCCGTAAGTTGATTGTGTTACATTTTGTGGAGTAATTGTAAATTTACTTAAATAGATACATCTATATCAAATCTATTACACCGTGAACAATGTCATTTGAAATTGCTTGAAAAAAATCATATTTACGATAAATAACAGAAGAATCGTGGACTATTTTTAATATTTTTAAATTTCGGCGCCCAAAAGTCCCGGCGCCCAAACGGCCGGCGCCCAAACGGCGGCGCCCAGACGGCGGGGCCCAAATGTCCTGCTTCGCTCGAACCTATGCAAAGAAATTCTCCAACATATCTTGGTTTAGCCGTGAAGTTAAGATGTATTCTATATTATATTTTGCGTGTACATAGTCATACATTTCTGCCAGGGATCTATTGTTCAATAATATTTCTTTTTGGATAGGAATAATATCTTTGTGCTTTCCAATTCTCATTCCACTAATAACTTTCGACATATTATTTAGTGGAACTTTCTGGGCTTTTAAATCAATTCCAAAGGAGCTCCTCCATGGACAATTTCCTACCAATTTTGATCTAGAGTTGAATAGATCAAACCAGTCGTTGAACAACTGCACAATTTCTGCAGCCTTCGACCAATTGCTATTTTTTGGCATAAGCCCATTTCTTCCACAATATTCGATAGCTTTTGCAACCGAATTCGAAAGTACTTGAGCAGCTAGTCGAACGCGTTGCCGCATGCTTCCTTTTACTTGAAGATGCTGCTGGGTTAATTTGTGGGCAAGTGTAAGTTCAGTAGTAGAAATGTTAATCAAACTTTCAAAATAGTCTGTATTTACAATATCATCTCCCAGAATAAAGCCATGATCAATTAGATGATTACGTGCTGATTTTAACAAATGCGGTGTATCTGCATAGACAAAAACGTTCAAAGAATTATCATTGGGGTGATGAAAAAAGCAATTTTTATTATATCCAACATTTAGTTTCGACCACAAATTCGTATTGCCAGTGCCCATATCACTGACTATTGCTACAACAATAAATCCTGCTATGTACAGTTCTGGGATGATCTTTTTTAAGATGTCGGTCTTCATGGGCTGATCAAACTGATAATATATAGATTGTTTCCAATTTGAAATTAATGCGCGCACAATAATGGTTTGGCAAGATTTATGACGAAGGCATGCAACAATCCATTGCTTTGCTAAATTAGCATTCTTCGGAAACCTGAAGTACTTAATTTCAATTCCCTTTGTCTTTTGGGTATAATTCTTGCAAGTAGCAACGGCACAACTAGGCATTATGGCTAAATGTAACGTAAAACAATTACAAAATCACTTTAAAACTGTACACGACCACGTTACCGCTGCAGAACTAACGCATCCAGCCTGACTTCCCGCGTGTTCTATGTCGTACGTGACGTCATGCGCGCGAACGAACGAATTTTAGTCACAAAGTCAGCATACCGGTATAAGTGTATCGTGGACAAGATCTTTGTGTTGTGCCATTGTATTTTATGGCAGAACATGCTTGGGATGAAAACCATAAAATACAATGGTACAACACAAAGATCTTGTCTAAAGAATCGATGTCAACTAGGCGAAAAATTAAGGAAACGGCATATATTTTACTTAACGAAGAAAAATGCGTGTCGTCTTTCTCAATATTTTTAGACAATAGTTGGCTATCGATTCTTAAAGATGAGATCAAGTAGGTATAGATATCAACAAACGTCAATGTCAAACAATTCATTGGAGGTTGGTCGTTTTTCCTTCCAGTGAAAAAAGCTAAGTTCTTGTTCGTTTTAATTGTTATTCGTTGATAACGAGGGCAGATTGTCCCTCGAAACGTTCGTTATTAATATTTTCGTTATTTAATATTTTTAATTTGCAGAGTGGCGAAATACCCAAATAAGAATATGAATTAAGTATTGTCTATAATTACTTCCTTTATACAATAGGTACTAATTTACTGTTTTTTTTGTAAAATAGTGGATACTGTAGTGGGAGTAATCCTGTTTGCATCCTAAATAAATAAATAAAAATATAACATAAAATTCTGCAGTTTAGCCATTCGATTATCATGGGGAAACTTTATTTCTTGATTTATGTGATTTTATTTTAAATGTCCTATCATTGGCACATTCGAGCACAAGTTGCGAAAGACAGATTTGTAAGACAAATTTAATAAAAAATAACTGTAGAACTAAATTGGCAACAGAAACAATAAACGGACTGATATTATCTACCCAGCATATCTTTTTAGGAAAAAAAACTGTTATAGTTTTAAACCTAGTCACAAAATGTTAAGAAACATGACCACTGCCAACCTTGGTTTCGTTATCGTTTTTATTACTGAATGGTGGATGGAAGATGTTTAGTCTTGTATCTTGGGTTGTGCTTTACCGGATTTAGTTTATTCTAAGTTCAGCTCGTAGTATAAGTACCACTGTAGGACGTATTGTTCATGGATAAGCGGATTATTGTGTTATTTATAGTTTGATTGTTTTGTTATCGTATATTATAAGAGCTGATGCCGCCGGCCGTCGTCCGACCGTAAGCACCGGCGCGCGCACATGCCGACCGCGCACAAGTGGCGACGCAGCAAGCACTTGTATTGTTAACGCTGGCAGGGTCGGACGTCGGCTGGCTACCAGCTTAAGCAAGCATTTTTATTGTTAACCGTTTCTTTACGCTGGCAGGGCCAGACGTAGGCTGGCCAACGCGTTCTAGTATTAAAATATAGTGTGGCGTCCAGTAATTGAGTGTGAGAATGGAGGTCGATAGTGGTTAAATCAGGATACGATATCGAAAAGAAAAAAAACAGTTCAGGCAGCTGGCAACTGGAGCATAAACAAATTGCTCAAAAATATCGCCTGGACTGGAACGTATTCTAGAATTGAATAATTGGTTAAAATCTTCTGCAGATAAGAAAAAAAGCGGTATGTCCTGCATGTAACAACAAAGAAATAACTGCAGGTATTTCCATTTTCAAGAAAGATGATCAAGTTTCAAACATGGGGAAAATGACTAAATTTGTACTAGATATTTTATCCTTACCACACGTGAGAGGGTGTTCTCTAAGACAAATTTAATAAAAACTAAAATTCGAAATAAACTGTCGCTAAAACCATTAAATTCCTTAGTATTAGATAGTATTAGAAGAAATACAAAAATATGGTTGCTGTTATGAATATCAACCCTCTAAAGAGTCTAAAGTAATACTTAAAAACTATGAGTTCAAATATATTATAAAAAAAATAAAATCGTGATTTTTCTTGATTGTTAACTAATCTCCTATTCACTTTTAAGAATGCTTTGAAGTCATGGATAATATAGAAGATGTAGAAGAATTATTTTGAGTCAAGTATACGATATTAATCAATAGGTATTTGTATTACTATTTGTAATTTACGTATTTTATTTTAATGTTTCATTTAATTTAGTTAAATGAAGGTAATGCTTATCTAGTTTTTTCAATAAAATTAATATGAGCATATCTATACAGTGCTTTCGTAAAGTAGCGGATAAATTCGTTAAAAATTCAAGAAATAACGTTTGAAAAAAACGCTCGCACCCGTCGATTTTTATTTTTATTTGGGCATTTTTTGAAATAAAATTCATATGAGGTATGGCGTTATCGATGTTTTTTTTTGAATGGAAACCCCCTTTTTTATTACGGAATATGAAATAACGCATATTTTTTCTTACGCTAAGGTAATTTTTGTGTATAGGTCACATTACCAAAAATTAGGAAAAAAAAATTAGAAAATACTAAATTTGATTTTAAGAAGTATGATTTTACGCTTTTATCAATGACAGCAATCAATAAAAAACATATCGGTCGTCTTAGTTACTGTCAGGCAGACAACGGTGTACAATTTGTACATTTAATTTAGTTGTTTTTGAAATTACTATTGCAACTAAATTTAGTATTTTGCAATTTTTTTTTTTTCTTAATTTTTGATCATCTGATCTATATTCAAAAATCAGCTTAACGTAAGTAAAAAGATGAGTTCAAATTCCGTAATAAAAAAGGGGGTTGCCATTTAAAAAAAAGCATCGATAACGTAATAATGAATTTTATTTTAAAAAAATTCCCAAATAAAAATAAAAATCAACGGTCCGAGCGTTTTTTCCAAAAGTTATTCCTTGAATTTTTAACCAATTTATCCTCTACTTTACGAAAGCACTGTATATTAATGTTCATATTTTAATTTCTTTGTACATTGATTAAAGGAATGAATTTGGGTATTTTGTTTTCAAGGATATAAGTATATAATATTTTTAATAATAAAAATACTACATAGCTGAAAATAAAGTTTGACTACACATAATTTGTTTCCAAATACCATAAAATTGATGTTGCTCCATCATAATTTAGAACTGAGCATCTGGCAACGCTGCATTGGACCGCGCTTCTGAAGTTAGATGTTACGTCAGTGTTGCCAGGTCTAGTGAAATTTCACTAGATCTAGTGATTTTTTTTCAATCTAGTGATTTAGTGAAAACTTTTATGAAAATGCCCATTTCTAGTGATTTTTGTAATAAAGTGCCAATTTTATTTAAATTTGCGTTTTTTTATGCATTTTGAGTATAATTTTATATTTTATTTTCTCGAAAAATGCAGTTGTCCCACACCCATTCATTTCATATCTTTAATGTGCTGCCCTCTGACGGTGAGTAGACAAACATTAATTCCAAATTGCCAACTATTTGATTGTTATACAGGCTGAAAACTGTATGAATCAAGGCCAAGTATGAATATGCGCGGTCTGTGATTCCCAAAAATTACTTTTCAATAGAAAGGTATTTCCCCGGAAAAAATTAGATGCCCGAGGCTATAAATGGACCCGAGGCGAAGAATTGCGTCATTTTCATTTTGCACTTACTTGACGTTGCGTGTTGCAATACCTAATAAATTCATTAACAGCGTAAAACCAATTTTTTTCTAATTTTGTGTATTGTGTGTATACAAGTGACCACGGAGAAAGTAAGTATGTGTCTCTTTTTTATTTATTTTTTCATTCTGTAATAGTTGTTTCTTTACCAAGTACCGATTGGTTGTAAGAGTTTTTTTTTTAATATTGCAATTTAATTTATTGGGTCTAAGTGTATTACGTATATGTTCCAATTATAATTTTTGTTTGTTTGTCTATTAGATTGACTCCAAGATGAGAAAATTTCTGATTACTACCAAGAAAGACCAACCTTCCAGAGAAAGAGAACCATCGCCAACGCCATCGCCAACACCATCGCTATCGCCACAACCATCTACCAGTGGCAGTAGTGGCACACAAAAAACACAGAAATTTGCCGCCAAACCCGATGAGAAAGAACCGTCAAATTCGGGATCTTCATCGGATCCGGATGCTGGAAAGTTGGAAAAACCCCGGAAAAAGCAAAAAGTGTATACCCAGAAATATAGAACAGAATGGGAACGCATGAACCACTTTAAAACCTGGATTGAAAGCAGCAAAAGGGGTAAAGCATATTTTAAATGTAAACTATGTAACGAAGAGTATATCGGAGGTATAGCTGCGGTAAAAAAACACAATGACTCAAACAAACATAAAAAAAATATCTGCTACTACAAAGCAACCTACCTTAACAAAAAAGTCATTTACGGTTTTGAGTGACAAAGTAATAAAACACAACGAAATTAGAATTGCTAGCTTCATTGCTGAACATAATCTTGCAATTAATCTTTCTGATCACCTCACCGAGTTAGTAAAATCAATTGTTCTGTCCGGAATGGAACCGGAACAGGTTTCAAAACTGTCATGCGGCAGGACAAAATGTACAGCACTTATTACTAATGTCATCGGGAAAACAAGTTTCGAAAATTTACTGGATAAATTAAAAACTAAAAAAATTTCGTTGTTAGTAGACGAGTCCACAGATCATTCTTCTATTAAGCACTTAGCCCTTGTTGTTCGCTATAGTGAAAATGTAAATGTTAAAGACGAATTTTTAACTCTCATTCCCGCAGCAGATGCTACTGCACAAAACCTCTACAAATTAATTGTGAATTTTTTTAATGCAAATAAGATACAATACAAAGAAAATTTAATAGGTTTTGGGGCAGACGGTGCAAACACAATGATGGGTAACATAAATTCATTAAAAACTCTCTTATCCAATGAAGTTCCACATCTTTTCGTGATGAAATGTATTTGCCATTCTTTGGCATTATGCGCTTCACACGCCTGTCAAGTTTTACCAGATACAGTAGAAAAAATGCTACGAAATGTATATACATACATGCAGTACAGTTTTAAACGAAAATCAGAATTTCAGCAGTTCCAAACTTTCCTAAATATAAAACCACATAAAATGATGCATCCTGCTCAGACTAGATGGTTGTCATTAAACGCAGTAATCAATAGAGTTCTGGAGCAATATGAAGCTTTGAAGCTTTATTTTACAAGTGAAACATATGATGGAATATCTGGTGCTGCTGAAATTCATAATTCGCTTAATAATCCCGTAACCAAGCTATATTTGCAATTTTTAGAATTTGTGTTACCCATATTTACAGATATGAATATAGAATTTCAATCTGAGGCACCTAAAATACATCTGCTGTATGAGAGAATGTCCTCTGCTTATAAATTATGATTAAGTTTTTATATTAAACCAGATTACTTAAAAGTGACAGATGTAAGTAAGTTGCAATATCGAAATCCTGCAAATTATGTTTCTCTAGATAAATTGTATTTAGGGCCAAAAGTAGCAGCAGCATTAGCTGAAAAAATATTGGATGAAGGCGCCTTACACACATTCCTTTTGAATTGCTTAAATTTTTACGTTGAAGCTGCACGTGAAATTTACAAAAGGTTTCCTTTTCAATCCAGAGATATAGAAATTTTGAAACAACTCGATTTTTTAAATCCCAAAAAAAATAAATATCGAGAGTATTGGTCCATTAGTATCTAAATTTTCAGGGATTAATACAGATATTAATTTACTGGATAGAGAATATAGGCAAATAAAAATTCTGACCTAGATTTCGAGATGGATGAAATAAACTTTTGGCAAAACATCTGTGATTTAAAAAAAGGAGATGGAAATTTAGCCTATCCTGAAATTTCAAAACTTGTTAATATTTTATTTGCCTTGCCGCACAGTAGTGCATGTGTCGAGAGAATTTTTAGCACAATAAATTTGAACAAAACAAAAGTGCGGAATAGATTGAACACTAATACCCTAGCAGGCATTCTCCATTCAAAACGTTTAATTTTAGAGAAAAATTGTTATGATTTTGAAATTACAACTGAATTATTAAATAAACATAATAATAAAATGTACAATTCGTTTTTTTTTGTCAAATTTTTGTATTGTTATATTTAATATATTGTTTTTTCGTGTTCCTATATGAAATAGTGTGTATTTTTTAAAATTAATAAACAATTTTACTATGTTTGTATGAAATCAAAAGAGTTTTAAAATCCCCATTCCCCCTCCACTCGAATTTCAAATCTAGTGAAATTTTAGTCCGATCTAGTTACTTTTCGAAGCGCCATCTAAAAACTTTTCAGATTTCGACCTGGCAACACTGTGTTACGTGCTGGCAAGCTGGCAACCCTGGTCGTGTCCTTGTGTCACGATTTGTGCCACCCGCGTCAATTTTATATTGCCAGTAAAAATAAATTTGTGTTGAACATTTAAACGATTTCACACTTGTATGCACAGTTATACATATTTACAAAATGTCAGACCCTGATACAGACGTGGATTTTATGGAAGAGGAACAAGATTATGGCTTGGTACGCAAGTTTTTCTATCATATTAATCATAACCTCACTTTGATGTAAACATGGATTATTATTACTACTTTTTAAGATATTTTAGTCAGCCAAACTATCATTTTACTATATAATTACTGAAAAAATTGATTGCTCTCCACTTCGTAGATGTTTACAACATTGCTTACATTTTGCACAAATATCGTTTCGCAAAATTGTTAACCTAGATTTTAACGATGGTGATCGAATTATACAAGTAAATGTGTATCCGTGCTTGTACCGATAGTAATGTTTAGCAGCCGCGATTGTGGTAGTACTAATTGTTTCATATGTTGAGTTTTAACGTAACAGTTACCTTAGTGAATGAAAATGTTTAGGAGTACTCCGAAGATAGTAATTCTGAGCCTGACGTGGATCTTGAAAATCAATATTATAACAGCAAATCCCTCAAGGAAGGTGAACCAAAAGCAGCTTTAACGTCTTTCCAGCGAATCTTGGACTTGGAAGGTGGGGAGAAAGGGGAATGGGGATTTAAAGCGCTCAAGCAAATGTTGAAAATTAATTTTAAACTTGTAAGTATAACTTTTGGCTGTTTGGTAGCGGAGTTGAATTAAAATCTGATCTACAGCAATTTTTTTCACCAAAAGACTGGATTAATTAAAGTAGAACAGGTTGTGCGATTGAATATGTGGAAACGTAATATAGGTCAAATGTTGCTCTTGCCTTTTTCTGATGTAAAAATTACAAGATGCCAAGTTTTCAAATAACTTATTCACATGCAAGGACAATTTTATTTTAAAATAATCTCGCTTTATAGTCGAATTTTAAAGAAATGATGGTTCAATACAAGCAACTGCTAACCTACATCCAGAGTGCTGTCACCCGCAAC